>CAUYQV010084078.1:0-41785 GCA_963574575.1 Galagoides demidoff
ATTCCCTAATGAAAATACTCCTTAACACCTTAACTGTTGATAAAGAAATCATGTATTAGAAATTATAATCATTTGGGCAGTCCAATGAACTCTGAGTAGCCCTTAAAGTTGTAAGAACCCTAAAAAAAACAGTTTGTTGAAAAGGGGAAAGGAACCCAGATTTAAAGTTTTCTGTATAAACCCTCCTAAGCCTGAAAGATAAAGTTCCCTGTCCAACCCTAAGTAAAACAAAAATCTTATGTCAATGTTATATCAAATAACATGTTTGTCTGTAAGATGTAATAGTTTAATTGTATAAATTGTTAAAGCAATTGAATTTATGTCAAAAAAAATAAGAACTCAAAAAATAAGATTCTTGCCTTTTGAACCTTGTAATTACCAGTTTGGCCAAGTAAATAAACAATTACATAGTAAGCTGACGTCCTGCTTTCTAAAAAAAGAAAAAATTTAAGAATAAAAGATACAGAAATAACCTGGCATTGTGCTAAGAAGACTCTGTCTTAATGCAGAAAGTTTATGCATGTTATAAATGATCTGTATTGATAGAAAAACTTTGTAAAAGGTTTTAATTTGTAATCCTATTTATATCAGTGTTTTAAGCCTTTGATATCTGACAGACCTTCCAAATTCAAAACTCTAAATTTATAGCACAGTAGTTACAGTGCTAGCCACAGGCACCAGGACTAGCAAGTTCAAACACAGCCCAGGCCAACAACAGAGAACCACCAAAGGGCACTTTAAAGTCATAGAAAGACAGATTAAACTTACTTGATTTATTAAAAATGTATTTAAAAAAGTGTCAGATATGAAATGGCAATTAATGTTATGTAAATTATAAAACATACCTGTTCTAATATTAGAAAGCACTAGTCTGTCTTAATTTTAAAGCATTGGTCTGTCCTAATATATAAGACATTAGTCTATATATATAAAAAAAAGTTTCCTATATAATTGACAAGTTCTTAATAGTTTTAAACAAGAAAACAGATTTATAGGATTTTCATTGGAAAGTTAGTTTCATTAAAAAGTTAGCTTGTCTGTGAATATGGCTGACTTAATTTCAAATACAACTGGTTCAATATAAGTTTTATTCAAATTATTGTTAATTCGGTTATGCAAAAAGCAAAAAATAATTCGTTAGTTTTCAAATCATAATTCGTAAAATAATATAAATACTTGCAAGGGAAATAATTTAAAACGTGTTTTTTTTCCTCTCTTTGATTTCCCCCAATTTAAAAGCCATTGTAAGTATTTTTAACCTTTAACACTACAAGTATTTGCATAAGTTCAATAAGAATTTGTTTTCTATTATAAGATAAAGACATTAATTATTTATTATACCAAGGCTTTGATTGGGAGGGCATGTCCAGAAATATCCAAGCTACGTGAAGAACTGCAATTAAAGCCAAGAAGAAAGTCCTTTGAAAGAACTGGCCAGATATCCATCAATAACCTATCCTGATCTGTGGTAAGTAATGAAGGTCACTTGCTAACAGGTCTAAGGATAAAAGTCTCAGGTCTTGGGAAGGCCTCGAGAAAAACAGTATTTACCTGGTGCATATAGGTATCAAATGGCACAGATAAACCTGGGCTCAAGTAAGGTTATCAAGAAGATCCAGCCTGAGATTTCTTATAAAAATTCCAGCAAATTCATTGATGTGATTGTATTTCTAATTTCTTGTTCATGTAAGATTTCAATAAAACTCAAGAATCTATTCAAAACAAAACAAATAAACAAAAATTCCAGCAAAGCCAATGATAAATAAAAAGAACATAGATGGCTAATTATTCTTACTGCACTTTATGCAGATAATCAGACCCAGTATATTACATACAGTTCATTTGGCAACTAAGTTAACACTGCTGTCATTTATTTTCAATAAACCGAGAAATTAAAGAGAGAAAAATAATTTAAATAAGAATTGTAACCCACCTGTATCACTTTATTAATAATGCATAGAACAATTATATATAGTAATTACATTTAATAAAAAATTAAAAGTTTAATACCAGAGAGCCCAGTTGCTGCAGTGTGAAGGTGCCCTGCTCCAGCCACCACACTGGAAACTGGCTAGTCAACGCATGGCTGAAGCTTGAAGAAACTTTTCAAGTGACTTATTCGCCTTCAATCGAAGGTTCGATTGTGTATTATGCATAATCAACAAGTTACTCACCTTCATTCAAGCCAAAATTAGTGCAGTCCAGCTCTTAGTACTGTGGACCCAGTACACCCCCCTCGACACCAATGATATAAAACTCATTAGAGACCCATGATTGGGATCTCTTACTTACAAGAAAAGGGAGGAATGTGAGGGCCAGCAAGGGCCAGACTAACTCCATTTTGTTGTTTACTCCCCTGTGCCTCCATTTTGCAGCTGCATACCAGAAACGCTGAGCAACCACATCTTGCTTCCTCCCCCACCCTTGCACTCGCCCCATGACCTGCACCCTTGCACACATCTGCCCTGAGTGATAGCAACCCACCCCTACACCAATCGGCATAGGACTGCCCTGCACCACAAGGCCCCTATCAGCTTTCCCCAGCACCCTACCCCTCCCTTCTTCCTTTCTGTACCCTTAAAACCTCCTTCCTTCTTAGAGTCAGGGCTTCTCTGCTCTCCTGCTGCGAAGGATCAGGAAGCCCAGGCCTGTAATAAACAACTTCTTGCTTTTTTTTTTTTTCGAGACAGAGCCTCAAGCTGTCCCCCTGGGTAGAGTGCTGTGGCATTACAGCTCACAGCAACCTCCAACTCCTGGGCTCAAGTGAGTCTCTTGCCTCAGCCTCCCAAGTAGCTGGGACCACAGGCGCCCGCCACAACGCCCGGCTATTTTTTGGTTGCAGCTGTCATTGTTGTTTGGCGGTCTGGGCTGGATTCGAACCTGCCACCTTAGGTGTGTATGTGGCTGGCGCCTTAGCCAGTTGAGCTACAGGCGCCGAGCCACAACCTCTTGCTTTTGCATTGGACTGGGTCTCTGGGAGATTTGTGGGGATCCTGTGATTCAGGCACAAACAGTGTTCAGATGCTAGTTCTCTTTATTGGGCCTCGTCTTCCTGCAACACTTTTTTTTTTTTTTCCGTGGTTTTTGGCTGGGGCTAGGTTTGAACCAGTGACCTCTGGCATATGGGCTGGTGCCCAACTCCTTTGAGCCACAGGCTCCGCCCACCTGCAACACTTTTGTTGTAAGTTTGTCCTCACTAAGGTCAACAAAATTGATTATCACAGTCCAGGGTATTATTTTATATAAGGACTTTTTTTTTTTTTTTGCTTTCTAGAATTATACTTTTAACACATAAGCATAAATAAAAGAATTGAAAACATTTATATACATGTCGAATTAGTACTACCCACGTACAATGTACATTCTTGTTTTTCCCTGAAAAATTTGGGCAAAGAAGTGTGCATCATACATGGCAAAATACAGTAGTATACTCTTTGATTCCAGAATTTCCTTCTTTTCCTCCTTCTTCTTAATAATTTTTACTTCTTTATTAGATATTCTTTACCTGATGTGGCCTTGTCACTATGCATTTCTTCACTTATTTAATCATGGATTCTTTTAGTTTTGTGAAGTTGATTATAATGGCTAAAGGTTCTGTTCAATTTAACATCTGGTCCCTCTTACAGGTAGTTTCTGTTGCTTGCTTCCCCCGCCCCCGAGTGTGTGGATCATATTTTCCCGTTTCTTTGCATGTCTCGTTATTTTTTGTTGGAAACTGGACATTTTATACAATGTATTGTGGCAACTCAGTCCTAGTCACCTCCTTGCGGGGCTTGTTATAAGGTGTTTTCTTGTTTAGTTTTTTTAGTGACTGACTCTATTACTATAGTGAAATCTATTCTTCCCATGCAATCTAACACCCCTCGTGTTGCTCCTCAGGGGACACCAGCTTGGGTTTGCTCACAGCCGCTCTGAAGAGGACGAGGTTTCTGTGGCTGATTGCTCTATTGTTTCAACAATGCCTAGAGACATAAATGGCTCCATAGATTTAGCCAATCAAATGTGCCTACCTCTAAGGGGGAAGTTTCTGAGTTCAGTGTTTGAAGATTTTTTATTTTTTTGGCCCCAGGAGGGCTCCTCCCAGCTGTCTCTTTGCCGGGCTCTTTCAGGCAAACCAGCTAGCTGACTGAGCAGCCTGTACTTTTCAGTGAATCTGCCAATCTCTCCACTGCTCTTCACCACTTTCCACTGTTGCTGAAGGTGCCCCTTGGATTGAATTTTTCCACACTCCGTTGCGAATGAAGTCAATTTAGGGGGAGGAGCTTAGGAGCTATCTATTTTGCCGCCTGTTTCTCCTTCAGCAAAATCCCTGAGCCCAGGCTCTGGCGCCATGCTTAGGGACAATGGTGTGTTCTCTGAGTCACACTCCCACTTCAGGAGCTGATCACTCATCAGAGGGGACAGAAATCTCAGGTCTTCTAGGCTTGTCTGTGTGTAACCTCAACCTGTGACCCAGGGCAAGGGTAATCAAGGTCCCGGTGTTTTCAGTGGTGTCAAACACAATGTATACAGCTTCCTTCCCCTGAGTGAGGACTAGACAGAAGAAGAGAGCCCCCACCTCTTGTCCCTATTCCCCCAGAACTTAAGAGTCGACCACTGAGGACTGGGGCTAACGATGAGAAATGCTGAGCTGTCTTTCCTGGGAAGAAAGCTGAGGAGGGGAGGGAACCTTCTGTTCTGGGCCGGGTCAGTCTGGAGTAAAGCTTCCATTTCTCTGAGCTGGGGGAAAAGAGGAAGGAAAGTCCAGGTCTTGGTTCAAATACCACATACTCTTGCTACTCTAACCATATTTTAGTAGATTTTTGTTGGGCAATTGTTTCTTCATTTGCTGTATGCCCCTTCCAAATGCTCCAGATAGGACCATTTCCAGAGACTTTAAATGTTTGTTGTCTTTTAATTTTTTTTTAACTAATTTTTCTAGCAATAGGGAAGGGGAAAGTCCACAGAACCCCTCATACTGCCAGGATAGAAACAGGAACCACGTATTTACTTTTAAATGACATTATAAACACATGTGATAGAAATGATGTTATAAACACATGTGGAAAAGATCGTCAGCCCTCCCTTACCTCTCTGTGTGCTCTTTATTTATACAACATCCCTACTTTCTCCACCTAGCAAGGTATCCAGGGTTTTATTCCTTTTTATTTAATTTTAATTTTATTTTCTTATTTTCAACTGACAAAGAATAGCTGTATACGTTTATGGGGTCTGATTGATGTTTTGATGTATGTATGTATTGCGGAATGCTTAAATCAAGAACATTAAAATACCCATTATCTCACATATTTTTTCCTTGTGGTATGGACATTTAAAATCTGTTCTCTTAGCAATTTTGAAATATGCATTACATTAACTATAGTTACCATACTGTGCTTTAGATTTCAGAAATGTATTCCTTCTGTGTAACTGAAATCAAAGGCCCCAAGTATTGAAATTTTATGTTTATTGTTCCTTTTATCTTAAAAATCATTTATCAAATAACTACATATGCCTAAAAGATGTGATACTTAATATTAATTATTTTTAAAACAACAAACACTGTTAATTCAATGTAGCATTCTGGGACTCAGTTTTTTACTCATATTGTTTTACTAAGATTTTTCTACATTGCAGTATACTGCTGTAATTACTTTATTTTTACTTCTATATAACTCTGCACAGTGTAAATTTCTTGTATTTATAAATCCATTCTCCTTTTGATGTGTGGGGCCTTGTTCTTAGTTTTTCTTTTTTTTTTTTTTGCAGTTTTTGGCTGGGGCCGGGTTTGAACCTGCCACCTCTGGTATATGGGGCCGGTGCCCTACTCCTTGAGCCACAGGTGCCTCCCTGTTCTTACTTTTTCTTTCCATTTAGTTTTTAGCACATTCTGTTATGATTTTCAACTGTAGCATTTAACTGAAATTGGTGACAGGTTGTCATTAATTATTTCTATGTTGCCAAATCAATTGGAGACTTTTCAGTCTTCATCTTGTAAGACCATACATTATTATTCAACTGAGCTGGGCTCTCTGTCCTTGAAATCCTTACTTCCTTGGCTTCCATGAAACCTCTCTCTGGCTCGTCTTCTTCCTCTCTGATGCCTCCTTCATAATGTCCTTTGTCCTCTTCATCTTCTTCATGTGGCCTCCAAATGGTGTTCCTGAGGGCTTAATCCTGGGAACTCTTCTCCAACTTCAGTTTCTCTCCTTAAATGTGAAAAAGTATCACCATGAGGTGCTTATTAAAATGTAAATTCTAGGTTTCCAGCCCCAAGAAATTCTGATTTAGTAGGTATAGCATGAGACACAAGAATATGCATTTTTAATATGTGTCTATCTCTGAGTGGTTTAGGTAGGTCTGAGTATTTATTCTATCATCTCTTGTCCTGCAAAACATTTTTCCTTCATTCAATCTGTGATGTCTTTCAGTTGTTTCATGAAAGCTTTTTTTTTTCTCAGAGATCACTAATAACACAGTTAACCCCCCCGCATTTAAAATTGCATTTAAAAAGTACAGAGAAATTGCCAGGCAGAGTTCAATAATCTTTTGCGACCTGTTGATCGTACCAATTGAGGGGCCAGCTGTGTGGCAGGTCTGTTGGTTAGCAGGAGTGATGGGGTATCTTTTATAGTGGTGCTGTTCAGGGTAAACAGCTGTTTGAAGCAAGGTAATAGAAAAGCTCAAGAACAGTAGCCACCTCATATGGAAAAGCCGATGGATAGAAAGGCTTTCTCTGGTATTTATAGTTTTGAAAAATGTGGTATTGGTGCAAGATGGTGCGAGAGGTAGCAACATCTTGTTTTGGGTAGAATACGATAGAGGTCTGTACACTAGGGTCATGTAGGCCACCAGTGTGGATTTGGGAATAAGATGCCACTGGAGGGTTTTAGATATAGTGATAATGTGGATGCAGAAGGTACCATGATTTAAAAAAATGCATTTTGAAAAAAAATTACTCTGGCTGCATGTAGTGAGTAAAATGAGTGTGGGGTTCAATTATGCACATTGGTTCAGGAAGTTATTATTGAAGACAAGAAAAGAAGGACTCCAGCTTGAATTCGAGTGTTGGCAATAGAGATCATGATGATCCAGAGATCATTATGATTATACTCAACTGGGTATGTGATTCGGTTGGATGTAGGAAAGAGGGAAAAAGAGATCTGAGGCACTTTCACGTTCCTGACTAGTCCTGTTGGATGAATGGAGGTGCTATTAATTGAGGAATGGGATGAGGCTAAAAGAAGGCCTAGGAAGCCTTGACAGTGGTGTCTTCAGATCTGAAAGACAGTGACCTGCAGAGACAGTCCTGTTTGGTGGTGGTCTCCTTTAGTACCTGGAATGTCTCCTTAGAATTCGTGCTTATTCATTTCCCTTATCAGTAACAGTCCTCACCCTGAGGATGGAAATGCGGTGCTGACAGTTGCTATGTCCTGAAGAGACTGGCTTGGCTGACTCTGCTTTCGATTGCAAACATCCTGGATATAAATTAACTGGCCCCCTTTGCTCAGGCGGCTGTCCTTGGGCTTATAGTGGTCAGGTGGGTGGGTCAATGACAGAGCACAGCAGCTTGTGTGGGAACCATCAATAGAAGTGGGTGGAAAAAATTAGAGGATTGGGGGCATATGCTATGGTGCAGGTGTCCACGGCATTCTTGTTGAGAAGAGCAGAAAGAACAATTCATTCTCTGTAAGCCAATGGGGGTTTAGTGGTGTTTGCCTAATCTCATTTTGGGTGGAGCAAAATCACCCATAGTATTTTCCTTAGTACTAGAAACTGCTTGGAAGTACTTGCTTTAGCTCCAGAAAGTAATATAAAGTACTGCTTTGTACACTGAAGCCTGGAATGAATTGTACTTTCCAAGTTAATGCACATAAACGTTTTATTTTCCTAAATTATGATCATCCTTTTGTAGTGCTCTACCCCTATAAAACTGACAGAAAAGGAAGCTGGATATAGTAAATGTGATGAAATGCCAGCCTGTCACACCACGAAATTATCAGATTGTTCTATAAAAATATGGATGGTATGTACTTCCAAGTATGGGTATGAGAAATCCCCAGTCCTCCAGTCTCTTGTTCTCATACTGTGTGGCCTCCCTCACCACCCCCTCTAAAATTGTGTTCATTTTACTGCAGGAAATGTTAAATGATTTCTTTGAGCCAGAACTCATTCACTTGGGTAATCATTCCACCATTCCACTGGGGTTAAATGCGTATAAAGATTATGATGATTCCTAAGAAGGAAAATGAAAAACTAAATTGGTTGTGACTATGAAGGAAAAAATTGAAACACAATTGCCGGACTACAGATGATTTAGGCAAAGGGGAAAAGCCAATTATCCTTGTTGAAAGATTATAGGCAATAATTTTAAAAGCTTTTCTATTTGCATAATCATTTTGCATCAGCCTAGGATTGTTTATCTCTCTTTACATGCCCATATTGATAAGTTGTAAATTGTACTTCCTACAATAGTGACGCACGTAAACTAGCCTCTTTTTCCCAAGTAAACACACAGCTTTATGACTTTTTAAAGGGCTTTTTACTTTGATTTTTAATTACATATATTGCTCATGTTTCTGTTTTTTTTGGGAAAATCAAGACGCTCTTTGGTATACAGAAATACCAAAATTAAGAGATAAAAATATACTGTGGTTTAGAAAGATAAAGCAGTGGAGGGCTCACATTTTTATGTATAGTAAGCATTTTGAAAATGTTTTGTAAATTATAGCAACTCCTAATTAGAAATGTATTATATATTGTACTAACAGGTGAATAACAAAAAAGAAAAAGGAAAACCACTAGCTAGCATTATTTTGCTGTTCTCACTTTATCATGGAGTATAATTCTTTTCAAATACTGGCTTCAAATAAGTCATATTTCATATGTTTTTATCACTCTCTCATTTTTCATTTGCAGGGTCATTTTGAGTCAGTATTCTAAAATTTTTTTTTGAATTATCCCTTGAGTTAGGAGCAATTTTAGAATCAAGATCAATGTGTAGACTCTTCTATCACATGTCCAGTCTCTGGGACTGAGAAAAGAATGGTAGGAGAGGAGAGGGCATTTCAAGGCATACTTATCTCACTGTTGACACTTGAATTCTATTATTCATTTTTTTCACTCATCAACATTTGTTGAGCAGCTATTATATTTCTAGGATGGGAGAACCAGTGAAAAAATGCAATCCTTGCTTTTATGGAACTCTCCACGAGTGTGAAAGAATGATAAGCAAACCAGTTATCACAGTAGAGAGGGGTTAATGCTGTATTCTGGGGATGAGGGTACCAGAGTCAGGGGAGTACATTGGGGAAACCTCAGTTGAACCTAACATTGAGGCATGAAATGAAGAGAAATGATATTTCAGTTAGGAGGATGCACGTGTGCACAGGTGTGGCAAAGCTAAAGCTCAGGAAGGGGAATGTGTGTCATTCCTCCCATGGCCACACTCTGTGATGCCTGTGAGGGGTGGCGGGCAAGGCTGGAGAGGAATTCAGCAACAGGACATATTTAGAAGGTGATAGGAAATCATCTTTCTGTCCTACCCATGAAAACCATTTTCTTAATTTTGTGAATCTTTCCCCAAAGCAATTGTCTACCTTGAAAGTCATTGTAAGTCATATTTGCCCAGTTCTGAATTTTCCTGATTAATGGTCAGTTCTCCATTTCACTTTGCAATGAATAGCCCAGGCCCAAGTGTCATAACTATTTCTTCAAGCTGATAAGCCAAATGCAATTCCTTTTATTCTGTCTTAAATACCAGTGAGTGCTATTGTGAATTGATGAATCCCTGTTATTTGTGAAATTACCTCTATTGTTACAGTCTGATAAATTACTAACAGATACACATCACAAAAATGCCAGGCACTTCGGCTCATTTAACTGCTTTCATTGGCATTTTATTCTTTCCCCCCATGATTACTGTCATTTTTATTTTTATTTTTTTTTTTTAGCTCTGTGTTAAATCACCGTCTAATTATGCATCATCACAGCAACTCATAACCATTGAGCGTGTCTCACTCCTAAATTCTAAAAGCAACTCTGTTGAGTCAGGCTCCCAGTGAGAGTGCTGTCACTTTTCTTGCCCTTGCTTCACCCTCTGGGTGTTTGGGGTTTTCACTTCCATGATCATGGTGGGAATCTGCTCCGAGAGAGTAGTGCGCTTTGGAAAAGTTCATTGGTCACTTGGGAAAGGTGAAGAATGAGGAGCAAGGCAGCAAACCGTCTCCTAGTAGTTACCTTGCCAAATTCGGATGATTTGTTTTCTAGTTTCTAAGGCACCTTCCTAAGAAAAGGGCATCGACACCTGATGGGAAGCCGAAAGTGGAATCTTGAGTTTTTGGCTAAGGGCAATCATTTAGGTCAAAATGCTTAATATAGTTTCAAGTGAATTGATTTTTGTTTTCTCACTTGTCAAGGAAGCACAGTCCCACTTTCCCATCTTGTAGAGATGTGTGAGGATAAATGTTCTTAATTATTGCTTGCTCCTTGTCATCATTAGAGGTGGACTATTCAACATGACTTTTGTGAAATGTTGCATTTTCTTTATATGCAGTTGGGTTTGGCATTTGAGTCTTAGAAATTGCTCTATTGCTACTAACTGGAAAACTTCTGATGGTTAATTTAAGGAATCATGCCTAAAGAGTATCCGTTCTGATCCTGGTGAAACCCAACATAGTATGTGTACTCTAGTTGAGTGGGGCGTAGGTGGGCCATTCTCTTGTGGTTCCCCATAGAGTTTAGGGGCTCCATGGATTCCTTTTCCACTTTTTATGTATTTTTCTTTTAATGCTTCTATAAAAAGACTAAAGGATTTCAATAGGTTCATTTATAACCACAATCTCTTCTGGGATCATCACCTGTTCCCATTTATCAGCATTGCCAAGGAAAAGTGCTACATTTTAATTTTTATTTAATGAATAACCAGCTGCTTAAACAGATGTTTCATGAATTTAGAAGATGCCCTGAACTTCATCAGTGAAAGAACAACTAAATGCTCTCTGCATATGCAACAACTGACACAAGTGCTTTGCTTTCTTGACCACTAAATATCTTGGAATACATAAAGTATTCGACTTACAAATCCATAATCAATATACATAATGTGCAATGGCAGATCACCAAGGCATGTCTGCTTTTCCTCCTGTAGTTTATCTTGAATATCATTATTTAAAAATGGAAGGCTATAAAGGCTTCTCTAGACCAATTTGATATGTGACTCATCAATGTTAAGTATTTAAAGGTGAAGAACTAGGCAGAGACTCTGAGATTCATCCAACTAGAAATAGCAGAGTCAAGATCCAAACTCAGGTCCCTCTGACTTTTAAACTCATGTTTGTTTCATCCCCACTTTATTAGCCAGGCATAGCTCTTATCATATTTTCTAGTGAATGCATGAGACATATTCTTTCATAATTCTCTAAAGAGATAGGTTGTTCTCTCTCTGGAGAGTCTTCCTTAATAACCTCAGCTTGTTGACCTTGACATTGATTAGAAAAAGAAAGTTGAGGCTGGCATAGAAGCAATAGAGGCAAAAAGGATGTTAGATGCCCTGTATCTTTAGGAAGGTAGTATTCATTCAGTTATACCCTAGGACCTAGGATTAATTTTTCACACAGGAAAAGGAATCTGAGATACCCTGGTTGGAGAAACCAGGGAGTGTCAGGAGGTTCTGCTGTGTTCTAGAATGACTTCTTAGGGATTAGAAATATCACCCCAATGTCTGAGGAAACATCACCCTTCTTTGAAAAGAATTCACCATGCTAAAGATTAGTCATTGCTTTTGGTGTTTGAAACCTTTGCAGCAATGAGTGTGCTGGGAGGTGGGTTATTAGATTGTAGTTTACAATTTAATTTTGGAAACATCACCAGCTTATTCCCAGTCAGCTTCACGCAGACACTTGTTTAATTCAAGTAGTCATGAGCTCTTTGCTTTGTGAGAAGGGATGGTTTTGTTGATGCTTCTTACACTGCAATTCATTTTATTCTCTCAAAATTAGTTAGAAAAGAAATAAAGCATGATTCTCAGTTGTTTCCCTCAGAGCTTTTTTTGTCATGTCATAGCTGAGTTACTTTCTGATGTCGCCCTGATCATTCCAGAGAACCAAGGAATCTCATTGTATCATTTGCTCTGTCACATACCATTTCTTGATAAGTATTTGCTTGCTTAATATTCCTCTAATTATCTATCTGCCACCCCACCATTAATTTGTATAGCCCTTCCTTCACTTATTCATTGGTTGAGCCAATCATCTTTCAGCAATCAACTCTTATTTTCCTTTTGGTCATTATGTTTATACTTTATTGAAATGTTTGTAAAAATACCAATCGTTAAAATGCCATGTTTTTCTATGAGTACATCTATGTTGTTATAAAAACAAAGAGGATATTATAGAAAATTCATAATTACAGACATGTATGTACCCTGCTGGTATGAGTATAATTGATATACACTCATAAAATGCAATTTGGCAATGTTTTTCAAAATTTAAAACGTACCTACTTTATAACCCAGTGAGTCCACTACCAGTAATTCATTCTAGAGGCAAGTTTGCACATACAGGCAAAGACATATGAGTAAAGATGGAAATAGCAATGTTAAGCCACAGATTATCTACCAACAGAAGCCTGCTAAAAATAGCTATGTTGTTTTTTAAAAGACTATTTTCAAACCCTGTTTAAATCTTTTCCTAGTCTCATTTCTTCAATATTAATTTCTTATGTTAATTGTAACTGACAACAAATACAGCCTTGTAGTATAATTTGAAGTCAGGCAATGTGATACCTCCAGATTTGTTCTTTTTTGATTAAGATTGCTTTGGCTATTTGGGCTCTTTTTTGGTTCTAAATGATGCTTAGGATTCCTTTTTTTCCTAGACCCATCAGTGTTTTATGGAAATTGCATTGACTCTGTGAATCTCTTTGGGTAGAATGGACATTCCAACAATGTTTGAATTGAGCATGGGATGTTTTTCCATTTGTTTGTGTCACTATGATCTCTTTCATCAGTGTTTTCTTGTTCTTCTTGTAGAGACTTTTCACTTCTCTGGTTAAATATATTCCTAAATATTTCATAAAGACACCTGAACGCAAATGTTTATTGAAACACAATACACAGTTACAAACATAGGGAATCAACCTAAGTGTCCATCAATATACGAGTAGATGAAGAAAATGTGATACGTGTGTGTGTGTGTGTGTATACAGATACGTATACATATACAAACACAATGGAGTACCACTCAGCCATTAAAAGAAAAAGAAATAATGTCATTTGCAGCTACTTAGAGGTAACTGAAGACTATTATCCTAAGGGAAGTATCTCAGGAATGGAAAAACAAACACCACATATTGTCAGTAATAAGTAGGGACTAAATGATGGGTGCACATGGACACACAAAAATGTAAAGGACACTGGAAACTAAGAAGAGGAGGGGGATAAGAGGAGGATGAGGGCTAAAGCTTCCCTCTTAAGGATGATAAACACCGTCCTTGTGGTGGGGACACTGGGAGAATGCAATCCAGGTAATAGAAACTTTTGTATCCCTTTAATATTTTGAAATAAAGCAAGCAAAACCCCCAAATCATTACTTCTCCTATTTGGTAATTGACTCTTCTACACTATATTCTTAATACAGTTTCATATACTTATTCAGCAAATGTTGTATTGGGCATTTGCTGTGTGGCGGCAATGTTAGATGAGCTTGCAGAAAAAAATTCCTTCCCTTGTGGAGCTTACATTATAGAGAAAGGATACTGAAAATTACAATCAACATAATAAATAAGCAAATCATATAGAAGACAATGAATGGTTTTAAGAAAGGAACAAGACAAAGATATTTGAACTCCTGGGACTAAAGGGCATGCTGCAGTTTTAAGTTGGATTGTTAGGATAGATTTCATAAAGAAGGTGGCATTTGGATGAAGAGTTAAAGGAGGGGAGAGAGGTGTCCAAACAGAAATGTGGACTGAATGAGGTCAGCATAGCTGGACAGAAGAATGCGGGTAGAATAATAGGAGCAACGTCAGATGAATAGTGGAAAGTCACATCACATCATACAGGGTCTTGAAGAACATTCAAAGGAGGTTGGCTCCTGCATGAGATAGAGAACACTGGAGGCCTCATGTATTAAATGGGGACTGTGTTGAAAGAGACCATAGGAGGAAATTTAATTAGAAGACTTCTGCTGTCACCTAGGCCAGAGATGGTGGTGGCCTGAATGAGTGTCAAGGTGAAGGTGGCAACAAGCAGACAAGGTTGAGTGCGAATGGAGCTTTCCTAGTAGATTAGATGTGGGACTTTTAAGAGGGGAGTCATAGATGATTCCCCATCAATTAGAAAGCCGGAGGAGGAGGAGTGAATATATCAGTTTGGGAAAGAAGATTTGGTGTTCAGTTTTGGATATTTTATTTTGTTTGTTTATTTATTTATTTATTTTTGCAATTTTTGGCCGGGGCTGGGTTTGAACCCGCCACCTCTGGCATATGGAGCCGAGGTCCTACTCCTTTGAGCCTCAGGCACCATCCCTGGATATTTTAAATTTAAGATGTTAATTAGATGTCCAACTGAGACTTCAGTTAAACAGAAATATAAGTCTGAAGTTCAAAAGAGAGGTCTGATCTGGACATTTACATTTACTGGTCACCAGCATACGGTGAGAATTTAAAGCCGTGGAACCAGGTCAAATCATGAAAGAAATTGGAATAGGTGTCCCAAAATGTGAAGTTGGGCAGGAAGGGTGGAGCTTGCAAGGAACATGAGTAGTGAGGAAGGAAAAAAAGGGAATGTATTCCATAAACCAAGTGAAGAAAGTGAAGGAGAAGGGAGAGACCAACTGTCAAATGCTATTGATACATCAAGCAAGCTAAGTATTGATTGGCAGATAATAGGGGTCATTGATAACCCTTCAAAAAGTAAAGTACTACAATCTTAAAGATTATAAGAAAAAAATTATTTTAAATTTGACACTGAGAAAATTGTGGTCAAGTAGTAAAGAGAATGCATTAGCAGCATAACTTTGGGAAAAAAAATTATACAGCCATTTTGAGCCAACAGATGTTTAGAAACATTTACATAGTAATAACAAAGCAGAAATGTTGGATCGCGCCAAAATTTATTTTTGTTGTTTTCAAATTTTACATATAAAGAATAATCCATGATTAGACAAAGTATATTTCAATGTGTGCTTTGTGAGTTGCTGTACTCCTGCCCCTGTTTAGCTAGTTCCCCTACATCTATATATTTTTAGCATTTCTTCTTGCAGATCTTAGCAAATGCAAGTATACATTCTTATCTTCCCTAATTTATTACTCAATGGGGACCACACCATAAATATGTAAACAGTCTTATTTTCTTTCTTTACTAAACAATATAACCAGAAGGTCTTTCTATATCAGTATAAAGAGAACTTCCTCATTGCTTTTTTAATGCAGTGTTTCCGTGAGTGGATAATATTAAACAGTTTTCTTTTGATGAATATTTGGATATTTTCCTAACTTATGAAAATAGACAATTCTATAACCTTATAATTTCATATATGCAAATATGCATATTGGATACATTCACAGATTGCCTTGGCAAACATTTTGGGCATGTTTTTCACTGTTAAATTTCTTTCCACCTGAGAGACTGTAACAGACTGGGCAGCATACAGAGGTGGTCGGTTAGGCCCACCGTACTGAGATGTGCACGTGCTGTGAAAGCAATTTCATCTGTTGCCAGATGGCTACCCAGAGGCCTGCCCTTTATTTATTAAAATTCCTGCCTTTGCTCCCAGTGATCTGAGATTTTGCTTTTATCATACATCCAATTCCACATGTATTTGAGCCTCCTTTCCTGCTCTGTTGATGGGTCCACAAAATCCTCTGCTGCTATCTCACTGCTCGCTCTTGTGGCTCTAGAGCAGGGGTGCAGAACTTTTCATATTGGAAAACCACATTAATCAAGTAAAGCCCCATTCAGGAATCTTCAGTTAGACAGACATAGAACAGTAGAACCTCTGCAGTTGATCACTTCCCTGCATTGACCACCTCCTTCTTAAGTTGACCTAATTTTCATAGACTGGACATGCACCATGTGTACATCTCAGAACATTAGGCCTAGTTGACCACCTCTGTATGTTGATCAGTTTGTTATGGTCTCTGGGTGGTCAACTTACAGAGGTTCTTCTGTATTTTAAAATGTGTATTATTTTGTAAAAATCTAACTACTAGGTACTTAATTGAAAAAAAAATTAAAGTGGCTTGGTGCCTGTGGCTCAATTGGCTAAGGCGCCAGCCACATACACCTAAGGTGGTGGGTTCGAATCTCCAGCCCGGGCCGCCAAACAACAATGATGGCTGCAGCCAAAAAATGGCCGGGCATTGTGGCGGGCACCTGTGGTCCCAGCTGCTTAGGAGGCGGAGGCAGGAGACTTGCTTGAGCCCAGGAGTTGGAGGTTGCTATGAGCTGTGATGCCATGGCACTCTACCCAAGGGGATAGCTTGAGGATCCGTCTCAAAAAAAAAAAAAATTAAAGTTTAACTAATCTTTAAATATTTGTAATTTCAAGGTTAGCTGACCTTTTAATGACTTCGTTGTGCCTTTGAATATTTGGTTGCAGCATGGAGCTCTGTGGTAAATATCAATCATTTGTGACTTTATGGGCATCTTGATTTGGGTTAGGTAGAATGTAGATTTGTAGCAATAAGCGGTTGAAAAGAAAGCAAGCATTTTGGTGGGGTATGTTGCTAAAGGTGTGGGTATTCTACTTCACTTTTCTGTATCTCATTTGAATCTTTCTTAGCATCAAACAATGACTTTAAAATGTCATCTACTGGGAGCTCATTCAATTCCATGTATAGTTCTTTAGGTGCCGTGGTGATATCAACTACGTGAGGCTGAAATGCTAATTTGAGCGTGATGTCATGATTTTCCAAGTCAGTGAAACTTTCATTGTGTTCTCCAAATTAATAGATCTATAACAGCTGCATAACCTTCAAATGATTCCCATATATTATCTGGTGATCAATGACCTTTGCCAACTGGGGAAAATGTTCATCTGAAATTTCCTCTTGCCTCAGCCTCCTGAGTAGCTGGGACTACAGGTGCCGGCCACAATGCCTGGCTGTTTTTAGAGACAGGGTCTCGCTCTATCTCAGACTGGCCTCAAACTACTGAGCTCGGGCAATCCACTTGCCTCAGCCTCCAGAGTGCTAGGATTACAAGTGAGCCACTGTGCCCAGCCTGAAGAAAAAGTGTTTTTAAAAAAGATAGCTTTTTGGGAAATGCTTGGATTTTTTGCCATATAGCATATATAGACTTAGTTTTACCATGCAAAGAAGTATGCAAGTCATTTTGATTTTACATAGTACCACACAGAAATGCTGCATTACTATATAAAACTTCTTTCAATAATTCACATTGCTGATTCTGTTTTTCATAAAATTTAATTATCTGTTCTTGCAGAGATAAAATTTTGGCTGACACCTGTCCCTGAAAGAGCCAACATACTTTAGAATCATATCGCAAATTTACACTGAATTCATTCAACTTTAGCATGTTACAAATCTGACCTGCCACATTGCATTTGCACAACTATAGTTAGCAATACTTATAACTTGCTGCAAAGTACCACTTACAATAGTCGCTGAGGTGTGAAGCAAGATACAATGAAGAGAAATGAGGGCATCTGGATCTGTTAATACTTTTTGTATCGGTGCAATAAACCCTTCATGTTCTCCTTCACGGAAAGTGCACTGTCTGCACATACACTCACTAAATTCAGTCCAACTTCATGACATTTATCTTGAAAGTTGTTGAAAATATCTATTCCATATGTTCTGTTTGCAGGAGTGTCCAAAGCGAGTAACACTTCATACTAAAGAAAATCTTCTGTTAGGACCCAGATGATGCAAATAAAACCTGTGTCAAGTCAGTAGTCTCAGTTGAGTCATTCAAATCAATGGAATAATATAGGGTGTCCATAAAGTTCACATGCAATTAAAAATAGTGTGCATTTTAAAATAGCACACGTACTTTATGGATACCCTGTATATATTTTCCTTTTGAAGTCTTCCATGAAGTTGCCTTGTTAAGTTGAAGCCTAATTCATGCTGCTTATCATTTATGATTCTCCTTGAAAGTTGAAAGTTGTTTGTACTTCAAAATATCATTGCGGTCTAAGCATCCTACAACTCTGACAGTGCATTCTTTCACAATTTCTATGTCATTGAATGGCTTCCCTTTTTTTGTTGAGTGTATAAGCTACATTATAAGACCATTATCTCCTCATCTTATTGCTGCTTGAAAGAATTGTCTTTGCTTTTGTTTTTTATCATTAAATTTTTGCAATACAACCTTTTGTGCTGATCCCTCTAATTTAAAATATTTGTGTTCCTTATGAGTGTTACAATGTTGATGAACATTGAATTTCTTTTCTTTTTTTTTTGTAGAGGCAGAGACTCACTTTATCACCCTTGGTAGAGTGCCATGGCCATGGCGTCACACAGCTTATAGCAACCTCCCAATCCTGGTCTTAGGCAATTCTCTTGCCTCAGCCTCCCGAGTAGCTGGGACTATAGGCACCCACCACAATGCCCAGCTGTTTTTTTTTTTTTTTTTTTTTTTTTGCTGTTTGGACGGGGCCCAGTCTGAACCTGCCACCCTCGGTATATGGGGCTGGTGCCCTACCCACTGTAACAAATGGTGTAACAAATCATCTTACTGTTAGCAGAAACAGATAATGCAATTCCCAGTTCTCATTAAAAAATCCATTTCTTTTTTCGGCATTATCTTGGTCTTCTTTGTCATGATGGGCTGGTAAGCAGACAAAATCAAAAAGTACTGTTGAGCTGTGCAACTATTCACAAATTCCACTTCAATCAGAAATTCAGTGAAGCATTGTCAAAAGCTGATAACAGACTGGTGTGCTTGACTCCCAAAACTCTCTCCAACCAGTCTCATGTTCAGTAGTAGCCTCAGTTGGACGGGAAAGTTAGAACTAAATCCTGATCATAGCAGCTATCAATTTAGTCCTGTGGCTTACTGAAGTTCTAATTGTGCTGGTCTATCCCGGAGGATTATTTTGTTGAAACTTACTTTATTCTTTGGTATTTTTAATACACCAAAAGTGGAGTATACACTCCACTTAAAAATAAAAATATGAAAGACAAATAAAAATGTATTAATAAAAATAAAAGAATTTTATTTTTGGATTCAGGCCAAAAGCCACACTTCAGGACCTCGCAGCCACAGGTAGCCTAGTTCTAGAGGAGGCTTCCATTTTTGCCTCCTCCTCATTCTCTTCTTTTTCAGAGTTTTCATAACACCATAATTTGAATACTGTGGAATCAGTTGGTGTATTTATCACATTAAAAATAAGCTTTAAAGCTTGGCGCCTGTGGCTCAAGTGGCTAAGATGCCAGCCACATACACCTGAGCTGGTGGGTTCGAATCCAGCCTGGGCCCAGAAAACAATGACAGCTGAAACCACAAAAACATAGCTGGGTGTTGTGGCAGGTACCTGTAGTCCCAGCTACTTGGGAGGCAAAGGCAAGAGAATCACTTAAGTCCAGGAGTTGGAGGTTGCTGTGAACTGTGATGCCACGGTACTCTGCCCAGGGTGACAGCTTGAGGCTCTGTCTCAAAAAAAAAAAAAGCAAAAAAAAAAAAAAACAACTCCTTTTAGTTTGTACTTATGTAAACCTATTTAAAGTACCTATTATGTGTTTATTAGCACTTTCCTACATACTTGGGAACATCAGGGAACTGAAAAACTTCTCTGTAGTTTTGTGCCAAATACATTAGTCTTAAGTCTTTCAAGAAAAAGTTCTGTTTGATTATTCTTCCCATCATCCAAGAATGATTTAAAACAGAATGCCAACTTTGCCATCTTAATATTTTATGAAGAAAAAAGTCTTCAAAATCTTGTACAACAACATCTATAATAAATCATCTTTCATCCAGCATAATAAAGAGCATGAAGAAAAGAAAAAAGTGCTGGTGCAAA
This sequence comes from Galagoides demidoff, assembly GCA_963574575.1. Classification (NCBI taxonomy): domain Eukaryota; kingdom Metazoa; phylum Chordata; class Mammalia; order Primates; family Galagidae; genus Galagoides; species Galagoides demidoff. Next base: position 19,968 of record CAUYQV010084078.1, read on the forward strand.
ATGAGATCCCCAAGAGACATCGTGCTCTTCTACTTAACTCCGTTGACATTAAGTGTCTATTTAGTATCACAGATTTACGGTACGGTGACCACAGGAGTATTTCAGCACTTGACAAGGCTAAGAAATGATTGCTCTTGCAGTCTATCATGCATTTAAAATTTGACTCCTAAACTGTTAATAATAAAATGGTAATAATAATTTTTTTGTTAAAATTCAAGATTTATTATCAAATCCCAGAAGCTATGATGAGATGTTCGGCATTGGCCTCAGCTTTGGCTGAATATTGCTTCTACCACTTGACCCCTCAGCATGACATATAATACACACTGTATATATATTCTGAGGTCCTTTGCCATCAATTATTTTTTCCAAAGACAAGAAGCCAAAAGGCGAGAATAACGAGGTGTAGTCCCTGCTGGGCAGGAGCATGTCAAGCGCATGACAATCTTTTCATCACTTAGAAGTTTTCTTAGCACAAGATAAACTGTCCAGTGAGCAGAACTTACACGAAAGTGTCTTACCTGGATTTAGCCTTTTTGAAGTGTGGGATCATCCTTTTGCTGTTTAGCGATCACCATATAATTAGAATAATTGTTTTAGGCCTTGGAGTTAATAGACAACCTACTCAAGGATATAAGAGTAATTTCCTATAGGATTTTATTTAGACCACTGCTTTTGCCTGACACCTCCATTTCACTTGCCTCATTTTGGAAATCTGAATAATCATTACTGAACTAGCTTCCAGGGAGGAGTAAGGAACACAAAATTAGTTATTCATAGTATGATGACTACCTCATAGTGCATGCATTAATACAGTGGTTCTCAAATTCAGTGTTCTTTAGAATTACTAGGAGGGCTACTCTGCTGCCTGGTGATTACTGATTGGGGTCAGAGGTAGGCTCTAAGAATTTACATTTCTGATGAGTTTCCAGGTGATGTGGCTGATGTGGGACCACGCCTAGAGGGAAGCATTATATCAATGGTTGGACACTTTGTTTCTCCACTTGTCTAGGAGTTTATTGGACCCTGATACAATTTAGTTTCATGTCAATTTCTGGAACCTAGGCAAGCACCTGGCACAGAGTAGATGCTTAATAAGCAGGTGCTGATTAAAAGCATAGAGACCCTAACTCAACAGTACTGTTTCATTGCATAAACTTGGACAGATTTTGTACTTGTGCGCTTGCCCGCCCCACTCCCCCATAATCACTGGTTGTTTTTTTGAAACTTAAAATTTCAAAGGTTATTGACCACTTTAACCTGAAATCTGAAGCACTTATGCAGAAAATTTTATATTATTTACTTTATTAGTCACCAGCTAACATCAAAGAAAGCTTTAAAGTTTTACTTATAGAATATTAGAAATAAATTCTTATTAGTGTATTGAGCTTGTATGTATTCTTAAAAATATCAGTAAAGATTTCAGATAATAAGAATTGTCCGTTTCACTACTGCATTAAACTGAATACACATGTAGATATGTAGTAGTATTCCTTGCATAGGATCCAGGTACAATAGTGCTGCTCCTTGATGCCGACTACTATAACCTATTGCCTTAGTTCTCTGGGGCAGTGATCTGGGAATAGATTTCCTAACATAGAAATAATACAGGACAAACGTGAGGTTAATTCAAGTATACAAATAGCACCAGTTTTCTGAATTGCCACAACCAATCATACCTTCCAAAATCATATGAATCAAACCAAAACAAAAATCTAGATATATATATATATATATATGTATATATTTTTTTTTACAAATTGGGGGATGGAGTGGCATGAAGTATCAACACAGTGGCAAGATGAGCGTATGCCATGATTCCTAATGGTGTTTCATCTAAAAGCATTTCACCACTTTGGCCATGGTTTGGAGAATACTGAGGTCCCCACTGAAGAAGTCTCTTTTGTAACCCTTCCCTACCCTACCCCAAGGCAATTTGCAAAGATCGGCAGGCTCCGCAGAGTTGGCCCTTCCTTTATAAGTCAACTGGTTACCTTGCCAATGCAACTGAAAAAGCTGAAGATAAGCCTGCACAAAAATTTGGCCCATGGATTACTGAGTCAAAATACACATTGGGACATAGGGAGCTGGAAGTGAGTATTTTGGAATATCTGAAAGCAAAGGTTAAAAATGTTAAGATGATAACATGCGTCCAGCCTTCCTGTGTCCTGCTTTAAACATTGTCTCTGAGCAAGTGTTTGTTGACTTGGGAACTGAGGACAGGACAAAGATGACAATAAACCTTTGTCTTGTGACCTTACTTACTCTTTGGTTTACGTTCATGAAAATGACAAAACTGAATGGGGTAATTTTGTTCTATTTTCTTTCTTTTAATTCTTCGCTCTGCTTTTGGATTGCTCTTTCCTTTACCTCACTTTCCCAAGATGCATCTTCCATGTTAGCGCTATCTGTAGTTCGAAAGTCTTTTCAGACGTTAAATTCTCTCTTGCAGTTATTTTCTGGCTTTTAATTTTTAATGCTTTTCTTTTCCTACCCCCCACCCCCACACATCTACTACTTGCATTTTTCTTTTTCACGGACTGATCTCCCTGGCAGCTGGGATTGTTTCCATTATTTCACCCTGCTCACAAAAACATTGTCAAAGCACTCACCTCTCTTTTACCCCAGAGGAGGAACTAGTTGGTAAAGAATATGCTGTACTTTTTCTTTCTTTCAAAGAACAGATAGCTATTTCTCATGAAATCTCTCTCTTATAAATTTCTTTATATTCCCCTTTAATAATTAATCTGGGCTTTGTTATTTAAAAAGTAGTGTCATCCTCTTCTAAAGATTTGTTCTGTTATAATACCATGAATTCTTACCATCCCTAGAAAATAAAACTCTTATAAGGTGCGAAGAATGTCTGAAAGTAAGGAAGAGAACACATTATTTCATTTATTGTAGTTATTTGCTTTTATCAAGGACAATCATGTAGATTTTACATTTTATATAAATGCCTAAGAACTATATTAATATGACTCCTAGACTTCATAGGACTCAAAATGCTTAAGCAAGTATGTAATAATACTAGAATATATATTCTAAAGTATAGAAATATATATTTTAAATGTACTGAAATAGGATTATTTCTAGGAGATATGTTATCTGTAAGTTCTGGTTATTGAAGTTTTTCATTCTCTTTTTAATAACAGCTTTTATTTCTGGCATAAATGGATATTTTCCCGACTCTATGCCTTCCTAGGATCCAGTCAAAACATCTATATATTAATTTTGTTGAGACTTTCTAGGAGGCAGAAAAGAATAATATTGGTGACTTATAAGATTTTGACCTTGTTGATCTGGTTTGTGGACTGGAACAAAAAGGTTTATTTAGTGCAGTTGGTCTCAACCATCCCTGCCTCAGAATCGTCAGGAGAGTTTTTAAAACTTTAGGTGTGAGAGTCCAATTTTCAGAGATTCGATATCAATTTTCTGGGGACAAGGGCGAAGGGGGAAGAAGTGACTATTTTCATAAACTCCAAGTTGATTCTAATGTGTAAAGTAGGGAACCACCGAGTTATAATCAAATTGATAAACTGTGGCTGTGCAGACAGGTCCAAGATCATTTTCAAGGAGCTAGGCAAGTGATAACTTCCTATCCTATGTCTTTTATTTGGGGGGGGGAGTATTTCCCTTGGACTCCTAAAAAATGACTTAAACTGTGGTCCCACAATGGTTAAGTTTGCCTCTGTCTTTTCTTTTGCAAAGCTATTATATAAATGTCCAAATTATTGATGAATATCAGGGTGAGAGGATTAAAGGGCGGGAATGTCGGAGAGCATCCTTCACAATGTGGAACAATGAAAGAGAGCCCACGTCTTTTCTTTCGGATCTGGCGGAGTGCGCCACTAATCTACTCATATCCATCATGTCAGGCTTGCTTACAAACTTATTGTTGTCTGTCTATGGAGATGTGACATTAAGTAGCCCATATTCTGTGTTATTTATTTGTTTATAGGTTAATTGTTCAGAATATTGATCTCCTGGGCTTATGTTCCCATCCTTTCTCAAATACCCTTTCAAATCAACAAACATAAAATAGAACAGATTCTTCCACACAGGGGGCTCTTAAATGATGCAGATTGGTGCTTTTAGAAAATCAGTCTTGCAAGAACAGTATACAACTCCAGAAATTATTGCATGGTTTTAGGCCTTTACTTTTGGACAGATGTAAGAAACTAATCAGGATGAACCAGATTTTTGACCACTTGCCCTTTTGATTAGTTTAGTTGTGTGTGTGTGTGTGCATATGTGTATATGCCTTTAATTTGTAATGAAGTTCCACAAATTTGAATTCCAAAAATTGTTTAATGATGAATTACTAATCAATGTGAGAGCTTCTGTTAGACTATAAGTCTGCCTAAAAAAATGTAAAAAAAAAAAAAAAAGCCTCATATAGCCATTATGGGAAATAGTACAGATTACCATAGGATCCCTCAATTCTACTTCTGGGGGAAATAAAATTGGTATCTTGAAGAGATATCTGTATTCCCAAATTCATTGCAGCATTATTCATAATAGCCAAGGTGTGAAATTAACTTGTATTCATCAGTGGATGCACAAATAAAGAAAGCTTGGTGTAGATACACAGTGGATTACTATTCAGCCGTATAAAAGGAATCATGTCATTTGTGACAACATGGATGAAACTGGAGGATGTTCTGATGGATGGATTAAGCCAGACGTAGAAAGACAACTATGACATCATCTCACATGGACTCTCAAAAAAGTCAAACTCAACAGAAACAGAGAGTAGAATGGGGCCAGGGGATAGAGATGGGTGGGAATGGGGAGATTTTGGTTAAATGGTTAGAAGGTTCAATTAGGATGAATAAGTTCTGTAAATCTATTATGAAGCATGCTGACTATAATGAATAATAATGTACTGTGTACTTCAAAATTGCTAAGAGAGTATATTTTGAATGCTTTCCACCACAGTAAAAAGGTAAGTATGTGAGGTGAAGGATATATTAATAGCTTACCTTAATCATTTCACAATGCATACATATATATATATATCTCAAAACTTCACATATCGTGTACTGTTGTTGTACACAGTAAGTACATACAATTATTATTGCATACAAAAGATTAATAAATTATAAAATAAAAATAAGTAAAAGATAAAAATCTTACATTTGAGCAGAGGGACAGAGGTTTCCATCTGCTCAATTTTCTCTCGCCTGCCGTTGTAATTAATCACACAGTAACTTCAGCCTTAATTTTGTAATGCTTTTTTTTTTTTGGTAACAAAAAGTGAAACCAGAGCTTGCTGGTCAACTCTTGGTGGATTTGTGGGGAGAAGTCGGCTCTAGGGCTTGGCCAGGGAATTTTAATTCCCTGGTAGAGTTGTGTGTAAACCTGGAGAGTGTGACCAGTTCCATAGGGAGGCACAGCCAGAGGCAGAATGGTGATGTAAGGCAAAAAATCTGGGAGGCAGAGAAATCAGCATAGAATCTGGGGTAGCTTCTAAGATTGAGTGCAGAGACTCTGTTGAGCTACAAACCAGAAAACCGACTATGAAGGTTCCAAAATGGAGGCCTCAGTAGTTGAAAAAGGGCAAAGAGCAGGACACAGAAATGTGGAACCAGAAAGAAATCCCAGGAGCAAAGATTTTATAATAGGAGTGGACACAGCAGAAGTGAAGTGAGATGAGGGGACCTCTAGTCAGAGCCCAGCCAGCCAAGCAGAGGAGGTGGTGTTAGCTGTCTGAATCCTGCTCTTGATTTTGTATTTGTTTTCTTTATATGTCCATTTTTTTCTTTGGTATTTTTTAGTATTATGATTAAAAGGCATATTTTATTCTTGTAGGATCTAAGGACACTTTGCATTGGCAAAGAAAGTTCTGTAAGTGTGAAAAACATTTCTTGAAAGCATGGGTGCAGCCTCTGCCAGGTAAGGAGTTTGGGGCCATATTTTCTTAAGTATAACTTAGATCAATCTTATCTACAATCATATCTACACTCATGTTCTCTCACTGGGTGAAATGTGTTTTTCTATCCACTAACAGGGCAAAAGTAAAATGGTAGAGGATGAGTATGGAACTTTCTGGAACTTCAAAATTCTTAATGATAACTTACGGGTAATAAATTAGGAACATGTTCCACCATAAGCACAGAGATGTCCAAACACTGGTTAAACAGACAAAGACTTACTTGTCTCTGCTAACCAAGTGCTGTACAGTCCAGGGATTGTCCTGCAGTCCAGTGATGCCATCAGGGTCCTGGTTATTCCTCATCTCCTACGCATCTATAGTGTGTGGGCTTTGCTCTCATGCTTATGGACCAATGGTCACTAAGTCACTCTCACTTCAGTGTTCTAGGGAATAAGAAGGGGAAACAGCCTGGGGCAGGTCTAGAGTTGGGATCTTTATTCCTCAATAACATAACTATGCCACATAGCCGCCTGGAACTGCAGGGGAGTATAGGGAAGTGAGTATTTTGATTTGGAAACATTGCCACCTCTAGACAAAATGGAAGGTGTGTTAGATGGTGGAATGGATATTGGGTAGACAGCTGTCAGTGTTTCTGGAAGGTGTGTTAGTTAGGTGGTGGAATGGATGTTGGGTAGACATACGTCCATGTTTCACAGGCCATGGATAATTGCAGTAGACACATTCTTAATACTTGAGAATTAGACCAATTAAATGGCTGATGTTTAAATTAATACTGAGATTAGCCAGATAATCTCTGCATCAGCCATAGTTCCTAGATAAGATCTGAGGGAATTTTCTTTATAAGAGTGTCAATGTTTTTGTAAATTCAAAAATCAATAACTTAAAGTAAGGAGAATTTTGTAGTATCTGCATCAGATTTATAAGCAAGGTTGAAAATACATCTTTTTTTTTTTTTGTCTATTTAAGTCCTTAGCTCCTACTCATTTCCCTAATTCTGAGCCAGAAACAAAGTGTTGAGTTTTTAGTAATAAGATGAAATTTTTACCTGTAGTTCCCCATGTTTATTTTCAGAAAATCCCAAACTATTTCTAAACTTGACCCTGAAGTAGGATGAATCTGGATGTGCACAATTGCATTTCTGCATTCCATTTCTGTTTTGTAATAATAAGCTACATGTTTATTTTATTATTTTCCTTTCTTTCTTACACAAAAGCATACAACATGTATTCTTTTGAATAGTATTTTAATTTATCTACCATTTTTTGGAAATAAGCACTCAGTTCATAGAGATCTTCTTTTGTGTTTTTTACTATTGTCTAGGACTTTATTATGTGGAAATATCACAGTTTATTTAAGCTATAGTCTACATATAATTTAATTTGCAAATTTATAATTTAAGTTGCTTCCAATATCTTACAAATATTAGAAACAAATGTCCAAGCGTATTTTGATGTCATTGGAAGTATTCTTTCAGTATATATATGAGAAAGGAGATTGCTGGATTAAGATGGGAATAGTGTATGCAGCTTTGTTAGACATTGCCAAATTCTCCTCCATGGAGATCACAACAGTTTGCATCCTGATGTAAATACCCGAGGCTACCTGTATCTCTCACTGCCTCACCAACACAGCCTGGTGTCATACTTTTTAATTTTTGTGAATCTCTGAATAGTATCTTAGTGAGGTTTTCATAGGTATTTCCCTTATGAGTGAGGAGGACCATCTTTTCATATGTTGAGCAGCCTTTTGTACATTCGTGTGCGTGTGCATGAATCGTCTTTTCATGCCTTTTCCCAATTTTGCTATTGGCTCACTGACACCCTGTTATTTTCCCTACTCTCCTGCCAACACCCACAACAATCTGAGGAAGGGAACCGAAGTGTTACGTGCAAGGAGCTGGTTGCTGAAGAATCAGCGAGGCAATATAAATTAACTGTATCTATCTCCGTGTGCCTGATTCAGAGGACCACAGTAAGTCTCAGGATTCTGTGTTTGAACAATTACCGCTGGTGATTTTGGAGCCCAGCTGTGTGTGGAAACTATTGGGAAGACTGCACTTCTGGTAACAGCACCAGCTTCTGGACCCTTTAATGGGAAGAGACAGAGTGGTCTAGAGGTGGCTGGGGAAGGCTGCTCATACCTCAGGAATACACCAGAACTTTTTAAATTCACCTGCACATTTTATTAGTTAACTTTGTCCTACCTGGGGAGAACGGAGGTGTTGTTCTATTCATTCCTGATCCTCTAAATGAAGTTGGATCAGCATTTGTTATTGCTCATTCCTGGAGTCTGTTATTTGCAACTAGATTGCAAATGTTTGGTCTTGGATATTTTCCTGAAGTGTGCTCACCTTGTGCATTAGTGGAGAACTAGTATCATGGAATAAACATGGCATTGCTAATTAAAGAGAGTTATTAGTTGGGTCATTTTTTTTCTCCAAAGCAGGAAAGAATAAAAAAAAAAAAGCTCATATTTTTGTTTGTATGTTACAATTAGGCCTGTATCTCTCACAATATATATTCTTTGAATAGTATTTTATTTTATCTACCATATGGAAAAAAACTACTTATGGTTAATTTGTAGAAGCCACTAATTCTTACCTTCCCAGGATTCATTGTTTCATGAAGTTAAACTGAAGGTGCTATGTGAAATAAATGTGTCCTACCCAAAGGGCGAAGGCCATTTGCTTTTGCTTCAAAGAAGTCCTGTAGTTGATTTTGAACACCTTTTATGATAAGGGTGAATTGGGCTCACCAAGATGTCCAAATTTTGAGTCAAATTCAGAATATTTAACAAAAGAAGTCTTTAACTTAGTATGCATTTAATAAGTGGTAGCTATGTAAAAGAGGCAGGTTTTTTTTTTTTTGAGAAAGGTTATTTTTCTTCTCTAATGAGTAAAGAACAGGGAACAGGAGGGGATGTGGTTAGCTTAGATGACAGAAAGACTTCCCTTCTGGCTAGAACTTCTTTTGTGGTTATGAACTCTATTTTCCACAAGGGAAGTGGTTTTCAGAGTACAGAGACAACTGTACTCTTTTTTCAGGTGACTTAAATGCTGTTTTTATCTATACTATGAAAATATGTATTTTTGCTTTTTGTGAAGTCTGTTCATTTTCTTCTTTCGTCATTAAAAAAAATTTCAGAATATTACAGGGGTCCATGTGTTTTGGCTATGTTTTATATTCTACTATGTATAAATAATTTATCTCAAGTTAAAAAATGTAGGAATCCTGGTAAAATTTGGAGGACTGGTAAGTGAGAGGGATCAGAGATATGACTTGTATGGTCCTTGAGATCTTTGATGATGCCATGGTCCAAAAGGGGATGGAAAATCTCTTCTTAAAGGGCTTTAATTTCTGCCTCAAGTGAAGTTGTAAGAAGAAATTTTCAAAAATCTAATTTATTTGTAAGAAAATTCAATACATAATAAAACTATAGATAATAAAAATAAAAAATCCTCTTCTTTCACATGATTCTTCCTGGTGGACTTCAGTGGGGAATCAATTTGTGTTTGTCTGACCTGGCTGCAAAAGACTGGATGAGAACCCAAGGGTGGTCCATCTCTGCTTTGCCTATTATCACATGGTTTGGAACAAAAACATGCGTGAATACGGTTCTCTAACTTGAGTGTTTGAAATGAAGGAAAGTGGCCAGTTACTCATGAAGTCTGAGGCCAAAGAGTCAGGATACTGGGAATTATAGACAATTTTCGAACCAATTTAAAACACGGAAGTTTAAGATTCTCTTCAGAGAAAAGCTCAGAATGGAACAAGCCTCCAAGAGAAACTGAGATACCCCAAGAGGTTTTGAGGCTTCCTTGCTTCCAGTTTCTCGAAATCTCTGGAACATACTCCATCAGTCTGGAGAGTCAAGATGCTTATTGTATTCTTCATATACATTTTGCTTTCTTTGCAATTTTACGTGTTCTCTCTGCAGCCAAACTAATCACGCTAGAGTCATCAGTTACACTGACATTCAAATAATTTTGGCAAAAATGACATCAAGAAGCAATATTTTTCACACTCATTATTTCATTGCTTCATTTTACCTCTGCAGTGAAAGCATTCTTCCCTGAAATAGAACATTTATTATTAATGTGAATATTTTAAAAGATACGTTAGTGACATTTTTGGAGAACTGAAAATAAAGTACATTTGAATATTGCCATCCAAACCAATGTACTGAAATCAATTTTTATTTTTTGTAACTCCAATATATTCCATGTGCTCTCTTCTGAGGTAGGTAAGTTATAATCAACCATAACAGAGGGACTGGAGACAATTTTAAAGGGGAAAGCGCTAACCACCTAAATGCAGAGAAGTAACCGGACACTTGACACAACTTTTACTTTTGAACGTGCATAGATTTTTACCTCACTCACCTATACAAGAAATTGTTTATTTTATGGAACAATGACCTTCAATGTACTTATTTGAAAGGCTTTACTCTTGCTCCATTCTCATTTTCTGCTCCCCAGCTGTGGCCGTGGCAGTGGATGTGGAGGGGTGGGGGCTGAGGACCGAGCGCCCCCTTCCCAGTTCTCTCCCAGCCCTTGAATTCTATGGTGTTGTAGATAGAATGGAAGCTGCGGAGAGGCAAAGGTCTTTTCCCGTCACTGTCCTTGGGCGGTAAATCAGCCGGTTCTAAGGGATGCTGGCCATGGCCGTTGACATGTTTCCGTGCGGAAGGCGTGTTGGATTCTCTCTGGGGGGCCTTTGCCTTGGCCCCAGCCCTCTCTGCCACTGAAGCTCCTCCAAGGAGCAGACACGGTTCCCTTTGTTTCCCCAGCAGCGTTTCTTGGATCTCCTCGGTTGTCCCAGCAGCTCCTGGGCCTTTTCAGCCCGTCACTGCATTCCGTGAAGGTAGCAGGTTTCCTACAGGTTCTGCAGGCTGTGGGGAGCCGGGACAGGGTGCCTGGGCTGTTCCCGGGCTCTCTGGCTTCGGGAATCTCTAAGCCAGAAACAGGCAATATTCTTTATGTTGCAGGATGACTGATGAGCTTTAAAATAAACCTGGGAAGCACCCACTTGCTCCTTCCCACGGTTAAGGAAAGCTATCTCCCCCCTCCCCGTCAAGCCCCCCACGTACACACACACCCCTTTGGAGGTCCAGAACCCCTCTCTTCTAAGAACCTCTTCGTCTGCTTTTTCCTGGGGCACTGCCAGCATGCGCCTGCGGGCACTGCAGCTCACAAAGCCTCCAGCCAGAGAACCAGTTGTCAGTAATTCCGTGTTTCTGTGTTTCTGAAACCTCAGCTTCGCAAATGATTATCTTGGCTTCCCAGAGGGAAAACGCCATTTACTTTTTCATCTTCTTTAGAGTACACTCACCTCATTTGGCCTCTGGGTCTTCTGTTTTTGGACCTGAGGATTGGTGGGGGATTGAACAGTTAGTTGGTGGAAATTCTGCTCGGTGCCTGTCCCAAGTCCTTCAGGGAGGGGTTGGTTCCAGGTCCAACCGAGAACAGCTTCTTGTCCACATGGGATAACTTTTTCCTTTTCTCCAGAATAACATGAGAAACCCCACTTTACCCGTAAATCAAAGGCTGTATTTGTCACCACTATTTAACATTTTATTCACTACTTTTCAAATAATAGGAACTCAATAAACATTTGTGGAAGGATAAAAACAGGAACAGTTTAAGTTTAATTTCAAGAAACACTTTAAGAAGCTTCTAAGAGAGATGGAAAATGTCTGGTAGGATGGAAGGCTGTGTAGCGGTTAGAATGGATTTATGAGAAGAAATCCAGGTCTAAGTGATCTCACATAATTCCCTGCTGACATTCTCTGATGGAAATTAATGATTGGAATATGATATATGAAGATATTGTATGCAAAGTTGTACATTTGATAAACTAGTAGAGAAAAGGGATTTGAGAATCTGTATTAAAGCAAACAGCCAATAAAGAGAAATGTCATGTTTTAGACTGTGCCTATCCTGAATGAAGATACCAATCATTTCGGTTTGTGTCTTTTTTTTTTTCTTTTTAAAATTCACTTGACTTTTTATTTGACTAACTTGATAATATCTCCATGCCATTTTGGAGCCATGGAAACAGAATTATCATGTGCTAGTGGATGACACAAAATAAATACAGATGGGCTTAGGTGTTTCTGAAATGTTTTTATGTTTTTTATGACTACTTGTGGGATTAGCTTGTATCATATAATCACTAGTTCATGTTTCCTTTAATGTTTTCCTCAGGTTTCTTTTTTTTTTTTTATAAGATAGAGAGAATAATATTTGGACCATGGCAGATTTTAGAAAAATTTGGAAAGAAAGGGTTATCAGTTTCTTCTTCCTGTGGATACTCAGGCCTTCCTAAATTCAGAGAGACCCCCACTCCATTTCAAAAGCATCCCTTTCTGAAATTGTAGTGAATTAACTCCTCACTGTCTCTCCTGCCATCCTATCTATCTTTGCATTATTAGCAGCTATCACAGAGCCTAGGACATAGTAGGCACACAATAGTGGTTTAGTGCATGAATGAGTAGTTATTAGGATCCTCCTTACTAGTCTTACAACCCTAACCCCAGTGTTTCACATGCCTGGATGTCTCCCAGGTCTCCCCAGACTGCTGCTTTCTTCCTAACCACTGATGAAATTACTGATGAGAGATTACTTCTGGATTAAAATTTGCTCCTGAAACGCATCTTAATTGTTGGAGCCCTGATGACAGCCTCAAATGCAAAGCCTTCTTTGGGACCGTGGCCTTGTCCGAGAGAGGCTTCTGCTCCTGTGCTCGTAAATAGAGTCTCCACTGGTCACTTACTGTTATCAGTGAAAAATGTGCTCTGTTGGCCAGGCCCGGTGGCTTACTCCTAGCACTCTAGGAGGCCGAGGCAGGTGAATTGCTTGAGCTCAGGAGTTCAAGACCAGCCTGAGCAAGAGTGAGACCTATCTCTGCTAAAAATAGAAAAAACTAGCTGGCTATTGTGGTGGGTATCTATAGTCCCATCTACTTGGGAGGCTGAAGCAAGAAAAGTGTTTGATCTCAAGAGTTTGAGATTGCTGTGAGCTATGACTCCATAGCACTCTACTGAGGGTGACAGAGTGAGACTCTGTCTCAAAAAAAAAAAAAAAGTGTGCTCTTTTACACTACTTAGGATGTGGGGACTTTACTGCTGGGATCAGTTTTAGCTAGTAGGGGGCCAGTCTTTATTTTTAGTTCTATTGCTCCAGAACAATTTGTCCCTGGGTGCCTCTCTTAGCTTACAAGTAGACAGGCAGATGAGATCATTCAAACTGCGTGAAGCTAAGGTTACCCTGGGATGGGATAGCCTTCTAACACCTATCCCTTCAGACCACTGAGAATGTGCAGGTCACGTTGCTCTCAGGAGGCTGAGAGGCTTCCAGTGTGCACTAATGTTATTGCCCTATTGGGTCAAGTTTACTTTGGACAAGTCATCTGTCTCCATCTCACCCCCTTAGGACCTTGTTCTCTGCTAGTTGGATTGGTCAGGTAAATTGGACAGTAAATGTTTAGTACCTACTACAAATTGTATAAGATGGGTCTTGCTGTATCAAAACATCCTTAGGGTCAGTAAATGCATTCCCAGAGACTACTGGACTATGCCGTGTCCTTCTGAATAAAATACATGGAAATGAGAATAAAGAAAAATAAAGTGGGTTCTATATAAACTATTAAATTTACTGACTCAACTGAGTGCCATGGTTGTTGGTTTATGATGAAACTCAAACATCTATTGTGGGAAAAATTTCAAAGAATGAAAGTCATACCCTTTAATTTGAAAAGGAAAGACAAATTATCAAAAGATTTGGCTAACTGTAAAAAACACATATTCCTTTCCCGGTGAGGACTTTCTGGTCACTTCTTGATAGCGTCATCTCTTTACAGAGAAGAAAGATGATCCAAATCTGATGAAATTAACATTCATTGCACCCAAACTACTTTCTCCCTGTCCATTCATCTATCTGTTACCCACGTCAGGGATTTGGTGGCTATCAAAAAAATCAGCTCCTGTTAATTTATTTTCTCTTCTGATTGTGTTTCTAATGATGGTTGTTCCAAACTTGCCCTGTTTCCCCCACTCTCAATACAGTTTACTTCCTTTTTTTCTCAACTAGATATCATTCATTATTATAGTCTGATAAAAATACATAGCGTGTATATTTATATCAAGATTTCTTCACATCTTTACCCAAATTTTCTGTCTCTAAGATGTTAGAGGAAGGACTATCTCTTCTTGGCAAGACTAAACCTCTACTTTCGCACAGAATTTCATCCCCTTGGCCTCTAATAAGATAGCGCTACATAGTCAGATGCTATATCATTACCTACATCGTCAAGTCTCTTGTAAAAATAATTATTCATTTTGCTTTCCTTATCACTTAATAGGCTAGTGTTATATCTCACTGAATAGGATAGTGTTATATCTCTTACCTTTCACTGAAAAAGTTAGTAGAATAATTTTTGCACACTGCTTATTATGTTATTTAACACTGTCTTTCCTTAATGAATTCCCATTAGTCTTGTGTGCTCATCAGTCTATCGAAACCTGGTTTTCCCCTCAGGATTAACAATAATCTCTTTCCTTAGCTCTTCTCAGCTCTCATTTTCCTCAACCTCCTTGCTATATATGGTACTTAGTTGATCTCTTCTCTCTTCCTCAATAGCTCTTTGTTTTCATAACACTATATGTGTGCCTTCTAAATTCTCTTTCTAAATTTTTTAAAAAAATAAGAGCTTTGTTGAGATATAGTGCATGTGCCATGTGAATGATTTTTAGGAGTGGGAATTATGCACGCCCTTCCATCCTCCTCCATAGACACCTGCAAGGCTATTTTCCAGGCTAGTGCCCTTTTTGGCTTGATTGTGAAGCCATAAGCAACAAGTCGAGGCCGGTGGAGATGCTGGAGGGAAGGAAGGAGGAGTCTTTGAATCACTGTTTAGAAAGGCACCTCCTGCCACTCAGAAGCAACTCCCTGGACTTCATGTGGGCAAGAAATACATTCACTCATCTTGTTCACTTTCAAGTTTGTTGTAATAATAGCTAGTGTTATCTTAACCAACCTAAGAATGCTAATAGCAACTTATAAACACTGCATTAGCATATGAAAGTCAGCGGTGCCAACACTGAATGTTATCAATATTTTCTTTTGCTAAATTCCTTACTGAAGAACAATTATTCTTTTACTTTCCTTATTACTGCAGTTAAATATTTTTATATATCAGATTGCCAGTATTTGTATATATTTTTTGTAAATTGCCTAATAATTGCATATATCACTGTTAATGTTTTTCTGAAGGTGTTTGTCTTTTTCTTGTTAATTCTTTGCATTTTAAGGGTGCCAACTTATCTGTCACGCATACTGAAAATACTTTTTCATCACTTTGTACTTTGTCATTATTTTTATTTTCTGTGCAAAGACATTTAGTAATTTCATATAGAAAATTCCTTTATGGTTTGCTCTTAAAGGTTTTTGTGTTTTGATTTTTGGTGACATTTCCAAAAAAATTTTCCCCACCCTGGAATTACACTGCAGTACTTTCATTTCTGTTTTCACTTTCATTTCTGTTTTCTTTTTTTTCTTTTGAGACAGGTTCTTTCTCCGTCTCCTGGGCTGGGGAAGCATGGTGTGATCATAAGTTACTGTAGCCTTGAACTCCTTAAATGAGCCTTAGTCTCCCAAGTAGCTGAGACTATAGGTATACCTGCCTGGCTGATTTTTCTTATATTTGTAGACACAGAGTTTTGCTACGTTGCCCAGATAGGTCTCCAACTCCCGGCCTTCCAAAGTGCTGGAATTATAGGTAAGCACCTCGCAACTTGACCTACTTTCATAAATTTTTAAAAACACCTAAATCTTTAATCAATCTGGAACTTAATTCAGCATAAAATTCTTTTTCTCTCTATATCCAGTCCAAAATCTTAATCATAGCAGGTGTTTAATACATATTTTTAAGTGTAATTGTCAGGTTTTAAAAACTTGGCGCTAGATTAGATCGCAGTTCTGACAGCGTAGTCAGTACACCAGCATCCTCAGCACCACCTGGGAACTTGTTTAAAATGCAAATTCTTGGGCTTCACCCCAGAAGACCCAGCAACCTTTGTTTTAACAACCTGTGAAGGTAATTCCCATTAATTTTAGAGTTTGACAACTCCTGGAACAGATAATATCTAAGGCTACTTCCAGCCAAAATATCCTAGGAATTCAAGTTTTTCCCAGCTAACGAAGAACACTTCTGGGGGAGCATGATTCTCTCTTTATTTTTAGCTCAGTGCAAAATAGAAGAGAATACGCCCAAGACTGGTTCTATTGGGGTAGAATCCTGATTGCAATGAAGGTCACATCCCTTGGGCCTCTGCCTCTATCTACTCTTTGTGCCCAGCCACAGAGGGCTGCCTCTGTTTCCTTCAGATGCCTTCAGATGTCAAGGAAGCTTTCTCAAGATTAACATCTCAGCCAATCTTTTCTTCCTACACAGTACATACACTGCTATGAAGCCTTGTCCCAACCTTCAGTCACAGAGGAGAGTTCCAACCACCCCAGGGCTCAAATGTGTCAAGTATTCACTCACACTGAGATGGGAGAACTCTGAATGGCTGGCCAGATGGCTGGTCTGTCCCAGAGCATTCGTATGGTGTCTCTTGCAGCTGTCCTCTCCCAGTCTCTTGTCCTGCCAGGGTGGCACTCTGGACCCGACTCTACAATTCTCTGGGTTAAAGAACACTTTGGATCATGTTCCAGCAATACTGGAGATCTTAAGAGTTGAAGTGAACATTCTTCATTTATGTCTTCCAATCCTGCCTGTTACACTTATCTACCAACTTGGATGTGTTATTGTTTGCTTTGGACCATTGTACCCTTGGAATTCAGCAAATATTAGATGGGGGTTGATCCTACAACAATAGAATGTTTTTTCTCTCCACTTCAGGGTAACAGGCAGTGACCTTTAGAAAGAATTCTTACTTTCTACCTCCTGCAGAGCAATTGTGAAGATATTTAAATTCTAACCTGGCCAACTGGAATGGTGGGGGTGCTCCCCAGCCCTATTTCTTCAAGGATGGGTGAAGGGATTTTTTATTTTGCATCACCCCCCCCTCCCCAAAAGTCTTATAAAAACAGGTTGAGAATTCTAGGTCTTTGAATATATTTCATGATGCTCCTGGATACATATTCGTCTGAATTCTAAAACTGACATTAACATCAGGATAAAATGGTAATATTAAATGTGTTTTTGTGGAGGGAATTGGTGAGTGAGGTTTGGGTAACAGGTGTAGGGATTCAAGTCAGAGGAATAAGAGAATGCTACTTATGCTACAGGCCCAGCTGAGAGAGACACACACACACACACACACACACACAAATGAGAATGAATATTCATCCTTTGAAGAGTCCCGGGTCCCAGGATGTGCTGTGCTGTGGCTTTAGTGGGGAATCAGAAATGCCAACCCCATTTCTTGAGGATATGACGCTGCTGCAGAGCGGCCGGCCTCAGCATATTCAGACCTAGGAGACAGGAAGGGCGGTCCGCTTGCACACCCAGGTTCTCATTTGGAGAGTAATGTTCAGTTTCCACCTGACAACACATTCACTGCTGCAATTTCCAGCACTGTTAATATTAAGGAACTTGTGTTTGGGGTGGGGGAGGAGAGCGAGGAAGGTAATTGGCAGGCTGAATTCGCTGATCTTTTCACAGGTTCCTTTGCTGATTCCTTTGCACCGCTGCAGCTGCGTTTGCCCAGGTCTCCCGCGGAGCTGCTGCGCCCTGTGTGCAGCGCGTGTCAAAGCAGCCTGCGCAGGCAGCCGCGGTCGCTGCCTTGACACCTCATCCCTTATCCTTCCTCAGATCTCGTCAGCCTACACGATCTGCTTTGCCAACAGCTAATAGCGAGATGACTGCGGGGAAGGCAGTGACAGCGATCGCGGTTCGGCATTTATTTTACCTTTGATTTTTTGCCGCACATAAAATCCCAGAGCTACCGCGGAGACAGAGAGGAGAAAGCGCTGGTTTTGAGACTCTGAAATCTGCCCCCCTCTCCTGCTACAATACAGCCTAATTTGGACTGAGTGGTCCCTGGCACTGATTTAATGCCTCCTTTGGACGGTTGCCCATGAACATAGCTGGGTTGAGAGCACGCGTCCTGAGTTGTGTGCAGTTACAAGGTTCAGAGGTCGTCTGTTTCCCTTCCTGCATATCATTCCTGGGACCTTTCTAAATTCAGAGGCAAAACAGGGAGTCCGGCTGCCATCACCCTCTGGATTCTTGCTGCTTTGGGGTTCTCAGTACCAAAATGACATTCCATGGCACCTGCTAACCTTGGTCAGGGCTGTACACCGAGAACTAGGTGGGAACAGATCCTGCCCTGGCCTCTAGGAGCAGGACAAAAGTTCTAGACAAATCCAGAGACAAAGGTCCTTTCTGTGTCTTTTGTTCTCTGTTACCTGGCAAACCGCTTGTGTAGTGGACAGGCTGCACACACTGTAGGCTCAGGACCCAGGCCTGTCTTGGCCGTTTTCCTGTGCAGCCGTGGGCAGCTCATTTAACTCTCCTGTGCCCTCAGTTCCTTATCTGTAAAGGGGGTACAACCGCGAAGCTATAAAACAGTGTGGCTGTCTGATTAGACAGTGTTTATAAACCAAGCTGGCCTTTGTGAGAGTCCGGTTCCTGGTAGTTGTTGACATTTTGGAAAGTGACACTAATGGTCTCTGGGCGGAGATCACATTTACAGCAATGTGTATGGATGGATTCAAGCAGGGGTGTCCAACCTTTTGGCTTCTCTGTGCCACATTGCAAGAGGACTTGTCTTGGTCCACCCATTAAACACACAAACATTAATGAAAGCCAATGAGCAAAAATAAAGGTCTGGGCATAATTTTGGTGATACCTGCCACCACACGTAAGCAACATATCCTCACGTAATTTGCACACGGCCCATGGGCTGTGGGTTGGATACCTCTCCAAGTCTAGAAGAAAACAAAGGACTTAAGTTTTTGACACCTATTGCTTCATATTAGCAGTTCTTAATCTACCACCTCATCTGTATTTCTTCCGTTATTGAACCAAGCTGTGGAACTAGCAGGAAATGCTTATTAACTTACTCAGAGATAAGACGTTATCTGGATAGTTAACCTGAATATAATTTCTCAATTAACTAAATTTTGCTTCTGGGTAATTTGCAGCATAGGGGTCTTTTGATTGATTCTTTTCAACTTGAGTTAGTAATGGATACAATGATTGCCTTGATCCAGCCCAGGAGTACCCTTTTCTGTTAACAAATAACATGCCTTTAATTAGCACATTCTTTGGGGCACTTATGTATGAAATAATTTAAGTGGATGATTTTTTTGTTTATGTATGCTAGGATCATCCATTTTGATTAAATAGAACACTGTTACAGATTAAATGATAATTATATTCGATCCTTTTGCTTAATCAGTTAGTATTGGCTATGCTTATCTTGGGTACAGTTCACGTAGAATGATTGATAGGTGAGATGAGTTTTTTTTTTTTTGTATCATGTCTTGTAACTAATCTTATAACTCCCTGGGCCAATTTTCCATTACAGACTGGGGAAGGTGATCCTGCAATTTTTTTTTTTTTTCTGAGAAGGAAAGTGAGCCTTCTCATGCTGTCCTTTTGTTACTGCCCTTAGATAGTCGGCTAACAGTTTCTTCTACTTGTATAGCTCTTCATACTTTTCAGAGTCATTACTCTTGAATTCTGTGATACTGACCCTACTTCTAATCTCTGCTTCTTTGCTTCCATATATAAAGACAAATGCCAGCTGCCTAATGATGTGGAGGAAAGTGGGGATAGCTTTGGAATGTTAAGCATTTCTCCTTGAGAGTTTGAAGGTCTAGCATACTGTGAAAGCAGAGGGCCATTTTTGGAAGAAGAGAAGGAAGATGGAATTCATAGTCTTGGAATTCTTTCACATTCCACAAGTGTCAAGATGTACAGATTAGTGTGTGCTTGTGCACGTGTGCATGCAGAGGGAGTTCTAGGTTGTATCAATCATATTCCGCCTCCCGTGATGTTTGCAAACTGACCTATGAATTATTTCAACAAGATTATAAGTGATTTAAGGTCAAAGACTCTTTTTAGAGCTTTATATGCCTCAAAACATTTAGCACAGCTTAGGGAAATCATAAGTACTTGGTGGATTCTTGCTGAATAGAGAGGTACTTTCTGCTTCTCAGGCCTGCCTAACAGTAGGCAGCTTGATCCTTGCACCTGCTCTCTGGGTAGAAAGGCAAATGCTTACTAGAAGAAGGGTCAAGGAGATACAAACAGATTTAGGTTGGAATAAATGGACCATGCCCTTTTTTTATACCTAATGGCTCCAAATTACTTTAGCAATGAAAGCTCATTAACTTCTTCACAAAATGGTAATGTGAAATCTGTTTCAAAATATGTGAATTGCTTAAAAATAATGTCTTATAGAAGCTAAAATGAAAACAAGAAAAATTCCCAAGACAGAGCTGATGTCTGCTGCATGGTGTCAGTGGCCAGTCAGCAGCTATTTTAAGAATGAAGGCCCTCCTAAGTGGAGCTAGGACTGGGGACCAGAAGAACTGCAGGTCACCCATCTATATTTCCAAGAAACACATTTTGCAACTAGGATTTAGGAATACTTGCTGCAGCCTTATCACTGCTAATGTTAACAGTTAGTTGCCAAAGAGTGGTTATATGTAAGGGACTTTAGGGAAAGAAGTTGACCAATTATTTGAGAAGAAACACAATGTTTTATTACTGACTATGTTATATCCCTAGTTATTGGGCCAAAGTCTGCTCTTTGAGCTGGAGATGGTCATGGAAATTGAAGTCTCTCTTGAGTTCAGGTGATGTATTTATTTTGCAGTTCTCTGAAGTGTAGTTCTCACACTCTGGGATAAGCTGGAGGCAGTTGTTGTCATGGATGTACAGATTAGTTGCCTGTTTTCGTGGACTTGAAAGATGGCAAAATCACTGACATGTGATCCTGGGTTCCACCTCTCCTGATGTTTTGTTCGTGACTGAAACACTGGGGACTTGTTTTCCCGACACCATTTACCACCTCCTAACTGCAGTAGAACTTTCCGGGACATTCCCATGACAGGCGAGGCTGACGGACTCTGCCTTTGTTTGAGAAAAGAGTGTGGTTATGGAGATTGGTATGAAGCACTGGAATGTGACATATTTATGATTAAAAATACACGCTGGCAATGATACCTCCAGGGGGAATAGTTTTATTTTATGATTTCCGAAACTCAAAAGACTGGTGATTTTAACTCTAAGTTTTAATTTATTGGTGCTCTACACCTGCTTGTAAATTGCTGACCCTCCGGGAAGTATACTTTGATGCCTATGGACAACTAAAAACCAGAATTCATAATTTTCTGATGTGAGCCTTGAAACTTTCATATTTATAGCCACCGTATAAAGGGACAGTGTACTGAAGTAACCAAGGACGCCGTGACTTCATGGACGGGGGAGTGTAAGTGAAGGTTTAGAAATGCTACACTGTAAAGCCCTCTGCAGGGAATTTTAGGCATTTGATAAAACTTGTCTCTTTAGTCTGTATGTTTTTTAAAAATTATGTGCTTTTGAACTAAGTAAGTTCCAAATTTTCGACTCTACAAAAGATAATAGTTTCCAGTTTAGAATTGAAAAGGTTTAGAATTATTCAATCTTAAACCTTTTTCTACCTTTACATTTTATGGACTTAAAAAAAAATTCAATTGTTTAGCATAAAATACCAACTTAAAAAATTCCGTGTAGAAGATTTCAAACCTTTTATCATACCATTTATTTTGCTGAGATTATTTTCCATTAGTTTTTGTTTTTAAAATTTGTCTGGAGTGCCAAATTCCATCAGCTAGTGAGAATGGCCTACATCACAAAGTCTCAAATCTGCAGATGCTGGCGTGGATGTGGAGAGAAAGGAACACTTTTACACTGCTGGTGGGACT
>CAUYQV010084079.1:0-10973 GCA_963574575.1 Galagoides demidoff
CGCCTGTGGTCCCAGCTACTTGGGAGGCAGAGGCAGGAGACTCGCTTGAGCCCAGGAGTTGGAGGTTGCTATGAGCTGTGATGCCATGGCACTCTACCCAGGGGGACAGCTTGAGGCTCCGTCTCAAAAAAAAAAAAAAAGTCATTATAACATTATTTGAACTTTTCCAGGACATATAGAAGGAAAAAAAACTGTTCCAAATTATTTAAAGTTCCAAATTATTTTTTATAAAATGAGGAAAATAACATTCACTCCAAAACCTGACAAGAATTGTACCAAAAAACCCACACATTGATCTCACTTAAAACATATTATAGTTTTAAATATAATGACAGAAATCGTAATCATGCTGCTCCTTGTAAGACTAGTGGCATACATAACCCAAGAAGAATTCATTCCAGAAATGCCAGGATGGTTTAGTATTAGGAAAGATATGACTATAATTCAACATATTATTATAGGAGAAAATTTTTAACATATTGATGTTGAAAAGGCATTTGATCTATTCTGGAAAGACTTTTTTTTTTTAGGCAGCATTCTGTCTGTCACCCATGCTGGAGTACAGTAGTGTGATCATAGCTCACTATAGCCTCCACCCCTGGCCTCAAGTGATCCTCCTGCCTCAGCCTTCTGTGAGGCTGAGGCATATTTATCTGGGACCACAGGCACAAGCTGCCATACTCAGCTTCTTAAAAGACTTTAAAAAAGGAATTAATAAATACTTAAATTAGGAACACAAGGAGGACACCTATTATTGTCTCTTCCACTTAACATTGTACTCAAGGTATTAGCCACTTCATGGGACAAAAGAATGATACTTCAGGTAGAAACGTTGGGCAGAAAAAAAAGGTTCAATTATAATTCTTTGGGTATGATATGACTTTACCTGGAAAATCCAGAAGAATTAACTGAAAATTTCTATAAACAAAATGATAGTGCGGTAAATCAATAGGCAATAAAAATTAACATGTAGAAATTTATAGCTTTCAAATATAACAGTAACAGTGAGAAAACATGACAGAGATGGCTTTGTTCACATTAGCAACAGAAAATATAAATATCTGAGTATAAATTTAATAAGAAATACATAAAACGTATATGAGGAACGTTTAAAATGCTCCTGAAACACATCAAAAGTAGATATGGATTCTCTAGTTTAAGAATCTGTTAATTAGTTTGAGTAATCTACTACCTGGTGTCTATAATTACCTAACCATGGTGCTCCGTAGGGGCAAAAATTTCTTACTCTTTTTTTTTTGAGACAGAGTCTCACTCTGTCACTTTGGGTAGGGTGCCATCGCATCATCACAGTAACCTCAGACTCTTGGAGTCAAGTGATCTTCTTGCCTCAGCCTCTTGAGTGTCTGGGACTACAGGCACCCACCAGAATGCCCTACTAATGTTTCTCTTTTTAGGAAAGACAAGTTCTCACTCTTGCTCAGGCTAGTCTCCAACTCCTGAGTTCAGGCAATCCACCCTCCTTGGCCTCCCCAAGTTCTAGGATTACAGGTGTGAGGCACAGCTCTTAGAAAGACATTCCAAGGAGTGTGCAATCTTGCTTTCTGTAGATCTTGGCATGTCTGGATAGGATGTCTGACACTGCTGCAGTTACTTTGCAACCATTCCCAGGACCAGGTTATGTGCAAAGCCAGCACAGACTCCCAGTGAAGACCTGGTAAGAACCGTGCTTCTTGGTGACATCCCTGAGGCACTGATTGTGCTGCACTTGGAGCCACCTTGCTATTGGCTTCCTGATATATAAGGTAATACATTTCCTTCATTTTCCAATTCATTCCAAGCAGATTTTCTTTATCCCTTGCTGCCAAACCACTCTAGATGGCACAATCTGTCATGCCTATTCCTTCCCCAGAACCAGTTTTAATTATTGTTGCTTTGTAATGTTTCAGTATATAGTAGGCTTGTCTAGGGTGAGGGGATAATTCTTGAACAACTTTCTTAATTTCTTACGTAAGTGATTTAGCCAGATGAGTTCTACTGAGTTGTTTTTAGTCATCTAAATTTCTTACTAAAATTTCCACTTCAAAGATATCCAAAATTATTAGAAAACAAATATGCATTTATTGTATTGTGTTTTTTAAGCGTCTGTATAAGTTCTATCCTTTTTGTCATTTTCGTTATGGAATTTTAAAATTAGATTCTCAAATAAGTAGACCATTTTACTAATTCTTTTCAAAGAAACTTTCTTGAATTCATTACCTTTTTGTTCCATCGTTTGTTTTTCCCTGATGGTTTATTTATTTTTGCTTTTACGGTTTGAGTTATTTAGAACAATTCTATTCATAATTTTAAATATGAATGATCCCTATTCTTATTATTCAATTAGGTATTTTCAAATGTCTTGATTTCCTTATTAATCCGATAATTATTCAAGAGAGTATACATAAAACTTGCTTAATCTTTTGTTATTAGGTCTAGCTGTGTTTCAGTTTCCTTTGAGAACATAGATTGCATATATTCATCTTTCTGACTCATGTTTTTTTGTTATTTTTCTCATGGTTGAGTATTTTATACTTCTTTACTATTTTAGATTTTTTAATTTCTTAGAGAGCTATCCTGTAGACATTTAGAAAGAAGGTAGATTTTGTAATGCAAATATATTTTATAAAACAAATGATAATTTTATAACATAAAGTTTGAAATAGCTGTGAATTCTACCTTATTATTCCAAACATTCTTGGCATCATTTTCATATAACTTATGATGACAAATATGAAAGTTTGAGAAACTGGTTTTGGGAAATTCCAGAGTTTGAGCCCATAGTTTTAGGGTTAAGAGCAGCGGAGAGAGTGCACATGACTGTGGATTTGTGGTAACAGGAATCTGCTGGGTGCTGGGGGTGGGGAGCCTGCTTGGGAACGGTGAAAGAACACCATGTACTGTAACTGCATGACATTTTATAGCCTGCTGGGAGCACAGAGGAACTGCTTAGTAACTGCTTGCTCCATGAAAGATGAATTTTACATACACGCGCGCGTGCGCACACACACACACACACACACACACAGAGTTTGGTTGAAAATGGGCTGAGCAGACAGGGATAAAGTTAGTCAGCTCAGGAGAAAAGGCAGACTGGGTTAGAAAAGATGGCTCTAACAACCATCTTGGATTGCCCATGAGTGGCTCTATGGTCCAGGACGAGGGTAGAGATGATGTAACTTGAGCTCTTCAAACGTGTGCATGTCTTTTATTTCAAGGATCCAAAAACTGAAATTTTTTTTTCATTTTCAGAAATTATGCTATGTGCACTGGTCAAAGAACATGAAAAACCAGGAGCGGACAGGTCCATGGGCTTTACTACGTCAGAAGTCCCAGCCCATGTCTGTGTGAGGTCTCTCTCAAAGTCCCCTGATGGCCCCTCTGATCATACTCATCATCAACCAGCTGCAGGTGCTAGTATTATCTTTTCTGGGAGAAGCTCTCAACCATTGTATAAATATCCCAAATCGTTTGGCTCTTGGTGAACTAACTCTACGGCATATGCTCTGTCTGCTCTTGCTACCCAACTTCCCTATTGGGATGAAGTTTCAGTTGCCCATTGTGGTAGCTGTCCTAATAACGCCCCCTTAATTGGTTCCTTCCTGTCCCTGTCTGGTTGTCTCAATCCCATGCTGGTGTTCTCTGCACCTTTCAAATTCCCAGCATGCACCTAAATCCTTCTCTCAAGGTCTGTTTCTGGGAAAAACCAAATTAAGACAAACAATAATTTTTATTCTTTGTTTTAGCCTCATCAATCTTTGTAAACAAGCATTGCTGGGGGAGGAAGGTGAAAAATGTGCAAGCTAAGATGTCATGCTTGGCTGCCTCCAAGAGTATTTGAAAATGTCACACAAGTCATTTATCACACTCTGCTTGATCAGGCCACAGAAATATGTTTCAGCAAATCTTTGGAGGATGGAGTGGGCGGTACTGTTCAGTTTGAAAGCCTCGACTCTGTAGTCAACTGACTGCACTGAGACCATTGAACAACGCTTCAGCCATTGATTGCCACAAATAATATTAAATTTCATCTCCTCTTGCAGGTGTAACTCAGATATCCTCCTCCTGGACTAACTGGTTCAGAATACAGGCTTCCTCATGTCATCTGGGAGGGGTCCCAGCCATGGGCACAAATATACGTTTGTTACAATTATGATCATGACTGCTTTCAGAAAAGCAGAGGCTAGATTTACAAGTAATACTAATAACCAGAAATTCTTACAGTGTAGAAACTCCTGGATCTCAATCCAGGAAGCTTTACCTGAGGCCCTCTTCTGGACTTTGTGCTCTTCTTCTGTGATCTCATGCTGCCCTATCTTTCCTATATGATGGCCTTGAACCCATTAAAGTGTGATTTATCAAGCACACTCCTTCAGACTCCTTGAAATCAGTAATTATATCTTTCTCTGTTGTATTCTTGGCATGGAGCTTGGCACTTAAATGGTATAAACAGATACGGGGACTGAGGCAGGAAGATTTCTTGAGCCCAGGAGTTTAAGGCTGCAATGAGGTATGGTCATTTTAGTGCACTCCAACCTGAGTGACAGAGTAAGACTCTGTTTCAGAGAGAAAGAGAGAGAGAAAGAGAGAAAGGCAGAAAGGGGGAGAGAGAGAGAGAGAAAGAAAGAATCCTATAAATCTCATGTCTAAAAACAAAATCAGATCATCAATAAGGATTAAAGTTTGTGAATGCCACCTTTTATATTCAGAGAAATTGTCATTCATGTGGGAAGGAAAGAGCAGGCCAATTTTAGACACGCTGAGGCTTGAGAACATAGACGTCAGAAATCCTTGAAAAACATTACTTTAAATTGTATGCCAAATGACAGGAAAACGCACAAAAAGGATATAATGTTATAAAAAGATGAGTAAAAAGAATGAAAAACCAGAAGTTTAATTTTAAAATCTACTTTATAAAATAGAGTAGAGAAGGAGATAAATGGAGTTAAAGTGTTCTAAGAATTGTCCGGAGAGGGGTAAAATATTAATGCACGTTAGATTTAAGTCAAGAATAAATGCTGTGATTTTAAGGATGATGTTTTAAAAAAGTAAAAAATTGTGTAATTATCAAGCCTACAGAGGGACAAAATGAAATAGTGAAAATAATTAATTGGTTAAAAAGAAGGTAAGAATGTGAAAAAAAGGAACAAATAGAAGTGGGCTAAATAGAAATGGGCTAAGTAGAACAATAGACTAAAACTCAAATATGTCATTAAATATGAAGACTTAGAATTATTCTGATTAAAAGACAAAGACTGTTGTCCATGTGACTTGATGCAAAAATAATAATACCTACTCAGTTCACTTTGCATTGAACTGAGGGACCCCAGGAGGTGAACACCCCAAGCCCTCCACAAGGAGAGGCAAGGGTGTAGTCCCTCCCAATGATCCTCACAGGCTTTTATTGAAGTCAGGCTTGAGAAAATACAGCACAGCAGAAGCTTCAAAGAGAGTGTCAAGGTTAAAAGGCAAGTCACTTTTCTTTATTTCTTGCATGATTGATCTTAACACATTCTGTTTACTGCATTTCTGTCTTGTTTTTTCCTTATCACTATGGGTATATGACTTAGGGTTGGGACAGAATGCTGTGTCTAGTGAGTATTGTTTTCAGTACTCAGGGCCAGTAGTGATGCTTAGATTTTTCCCAGGTTACATTGTCCCTAATGCCCAGCACTATTAACCCTATACTCTATCCTACAGATTGTGAAATTAGGTTAAAAAAACTATTGCTTTCAAGAAACACACCTTAAGAATAAAGATACAAAAAGATTAAAAGCAAGAGTATAGTAAAATTTAATCACGAGCACCTTAAATAAAAGACCAAGGATGTGGGTATATTGTTATTGCTTAAGGTAGGCTTTCAGGTAAGATCATTGCTAGAAATAATAAAGAATATTTCATAATGATAAGAGTCAACCCAACAATTGTCAATAAAACAATTCTAAACTTCTATGTAGCTGATAACATAGCTTCAAAATATGTAAAGCAAATAGTGACAGCACCAAAAGGAGAAAGAGACAAACCTATAATGGTAGTGGGAGATTTTGGCTCACAACTACTGACAGCAACTGTAGAATGCACATTCTTTGCACATGGAACATCTTCCAAAATTGACTATATGCTGGGGTAGAAAGCAATTTTCAACAAAATTCAAAGTGCCGATGTCTTAAAGAGTATGTTCTCTAAGTGCAGGAGAATTAAGCTAGAACATAGTAATATTCAGCCACTGGATTGGATTTCGATCAGAAGATGGAAAAAAGTGGTGGGAGCAACCTGCTGGAATGGGTCACAGAAGTGTCACATCAGAGAGCAGCTTTTGACAGATAGGTCCCCATAGCCAGTGTCCTGTAGACTGGTTTGCAAGGCGTCTAGAAGTAAGGAATGGCACAGAGAATGGGGCTGAAGGTCCCAAAAGCAAACCCAATCAACTTTATAATTTTATAGAGAGCTGGTTATTATTGAGAAATATTGCATATGCCTCCACATTGTTGAAACTGCCTATCAAATTGTTAAGGTGAAAGAAAAGCAAGCCTAACTCCATTTTGATATAGTTCTTTTTCCAGAGAATCAGTGAGAAGGAAAAGCAGGCTGATTTCATTCTGTTGTTTTATTGCATTTCAAAAAAACCGGTTCCACTTGGCTCTCCACCCATTGCATGGTATCTTAAGTGTACCTGGTTAGAACTGTTCAAATTATTAGTATTGTGCAGAAAGTCACGAACTACCTTTGTGACAACAACCCTCGTGATTATGTTAAGGTGATCTTCATGTCATCTGTGTATGATAAAAGAGCAAGTTCGATTCCACTTTACGGTTTACTCCTTTTCTTTTTTTTATAATTAATTATTTTTTATTAAATTATAACTTTCTACATTGATGCCTTTATGGGGTTCAGGGTACTGCTTCGATATACAAAGTGAAATGTTTACATTGAACCAATACCTGCAAAACTGGTTCCTCTTGTTTGCCCTCCCATTGTATGACCGTGAATGCATTCAGCTAAATTATTAGTGACGTAAATTACTGACTGCACTCCTGATTATATCCTTGGTGATTATCGCTTTTTATGATCATGTTGTTTATGACCCTTACCTGCGAGTCTCCCTCCCTACATTACCTAAAAACATTGTAGATTGTATTTGTTTTGTAAAAATTCCTAAGTGCTTTCCTGAACATAACATTGTGTAAATTAAGCTGCCATGCCCTCCTGATCTCCCTTACTTGTTGTTTTCCGCCCCCATGATTTCCCCTAACTGTTGTTTTTGCTTTTGTAATTATGCTTGTTTACCTTCTGGAAAAAATTTGCCTTATAAAAGTCAGAGCCTCAGTCAACTTGGGGCTGCACTCAGAAACCCCAGGTTGGGACACTGAGGCAGTTGCCATCCAGCTCTTCAATAAAAGGACTCCTCCTTAATTCAATTTGTGGGGTGGTGTGGTCTTTGGGGGAACTCCTGGGCATAACAAAATAAATTCTCTTTCCAGCAGAAAGCAAATCTTTCATCTATTCAGTGTCTATTTGCCTGATGGAAAGCATCAGAATATTGAATTCCTCTACTGAGATTGTCCCTGAATATATCTGACAGCCACCACTGTGTAGCCTCATGGGCCACTTGAGTTAAGGCTGCTGAAAAAAAAATGCATCTTCCAAACAGTTAGTAAGTATCTTAGGAACCAAGGGAAGCCAGGTTGGAGTGTAATTTCTTCCACCAGGGCTACTGAATTTTAGGAACAAGGACTTCAGAGAATGTCATGGTAGGTTTTAAACATGCTTTCATTTTTAACTGTCAAATTCCAGCTTCCCCTTGATTTGCCAGGCTAAAAAGGAATGACCACAAATGGAAAGTTACCAACCCTGTCTTCAGGCTTCCTCCTACCTTGATCCCCCACTACACAATTTTCCTGAAAGTTTTTTCACAGAGTGCCATTCTGTACAGAGTAGGGAATTAAGAAAAGTCTCGAGTTGACTTACAGACTGTAGAACATATTTGTTCATTTTATTAAGCTTTGGTGGTATATTACACTCAAAAAAGAAACGTCAGTTTAGCCACTTTAGTTCATATCCTGGTTTGACAGAGTATTTCTTGTTATTTGAGTTCAGGAGAAATTTCAGAATAGGTCTTCCAGTGTGCTAAAGAAATGAGCTCACTCCTACCTGCACTGAGCTCCCCAGCCTTTTCAGGGGCGCCTGAAAGACCACACATGGCTCTTGGAATTTTTCCTATTTAGATCAGAAAGGACATAGGTAGTCAAATCACAGTTTTTTTTGACTTCACTAGCTTGCCTGTATGCAGTGGGACTAGAGGGTGATCCTATTACCACATAGCATACTGGAAATATTGCAAATAAACAGGGAGCCAAAAAAATGTGCACACATTTTAAGAAAGAAAAAACTGGCCAGGAGGAGGGTCTCACGCCTGTAATTCTAGCACTCTGGGAGGCCCAGGTGGATAGATTGCTTGAGCTCAGGAGTTAAGACCAGCCTGAGCAAGAGCAAGACCCCATCTTGACTTTAAAAAAAAAGAAAAAAGGGAAAAACTAGTCAGATGTCATCACTGGCACCTATAGTTCCAGCTACATGAGAGGCAGGAGGATCACTTGAGCCCAGGAATTTGAGGTTGCTGTGAGCTATAATGATGCCATGGCACTCTACCCAGGGCAACCAAGTGAGACTACTGTCTCAAAAAAGAGGGGGAGGGTAAAAAGGAAGGAAAAAGCTATATTAAATTTGTCATATTCAAGTCACAGTCATGCTGACTTCTGTAATTACAAGAGGTGCTCAGCATGACTGGTATTCATTCAAGTTTTGTTATCAGTATATATTGAGGATTTATTGCCATTTTAATAGTTTTCTCCTGCCTTAAAATGTGTATACTTGGGGGGCCACCTTCTGTATTATAGCAATAATCAAGCTATTTTAGCCTGATTTAATTTGAGTATAATTCCTATGGCAAATTCCAGGGAAAAAGATGTATCCCTCTAGCCCTGAGCTGCCCTCCTCCTTCCCAGGCCCCAGGCCCAGGAGCCTATATTCAGAGTTCCAGCCTCTGCTCTAGCAGGAAACTGACACAGACAGGAAACTCCAGGCACCAGTTGATTACAGGAAGTGGGTTTATTCCAGCCAGGGGGTAACTCAGAATACCAGTGTGTCTCCAAAACCAAGCCCCCCTGACTCAATCTCTTGCCTCTCTTTTATCCACTTTTCAGGGTGGGAGTGCACATGAGGGTCATAAAACAGAGAGAGACATAACATCATCCTCAAGGTCCCAGGCTCAAGGGGGAAGGTCAGATTCGCCCTCCTCCTTGAGCCTGGTCAGACCACCTGCCCTCAAAGGCAACAGAAGTCCAGGGAAGTTACTAGGTTACAATCTATGCCCTGCATATGTCAAGGAAGGAACATACAGACTACAGAAACGCCTGCGGCTTGGCTGAGGCCTACACAGGGAGGCTAGGACAGATTCTTGTAGTTCTGCTTTTACTTTCTTGCCTCACTGCTACTGTTGGGTTTCAAGGCAGCTGTCTGCATCCTAAAATGTCAGGGTTTCAGGCAGCTGCCTGGGTCCTTGGTTCTTGGAACACTGTTGGTTGAAAAATGACCATACACCCCAAAGTAAGGCAAGCATGAAACAATGTTCATTGAGAAAGAGAAAAGATAGGTTTACAGAGTAAGAGCAAGATATAGGTTTATAGAGCAAGATACATTTGCCATAGACAAGGAAGTGGTCCCCAGCATTGTGACAGAGAAAATGCATGGATCATGGTCACTGATACTCTTTTATACTGTTGGGAGCAGGCCTACCTCATGGTTCAGAGGGCACCTTGAAACCTGAGCCTTACTGTGCTTGCTGACCTGCCATGAGCGTCTCCGTGGGCCCTGTTGTTGGGGCGGGGTGTGGGAAGACTGCACTGTAGATTTAAGCTGATGACTTGATTATTGGTCTTAAGGCTGTTCTAGGTCACCTTCCAGACTCTAGTGTGCCTGTTGTCAGTGGTTCTCAACCTTCCTAATGCCTCCTAATGACATGACCCTTTAATACAGTTCCTCATGTTGTGGTGATCCCCCAACCATAAAATTATTTTCGTTGCTACTTCATAACTGCATTTTTGCTACTGTTTTGAATCTTAATGTAAATATCTGATATGCAGGATGTATTTTCATTGTTACAAAGGGGTCGTGACCCACAGGTTGAGAACGGCTGGTCTGGAGGGTCTTAATATTCTTTTGCAGTTGGCACACTGAATTCTGATTGGCAGACTGGTAGGGTGGTCCCTCCTCCCCAGGTATGAGTAATCACTCGGAATAGAATAAAGGTGAGTGGCACTGAACTGGGGATCTGGGGGGCACCACCATTGTCCTCCTTCCCCAGGAGAGCTGATTCCTAGCTATCTACCTAGCAACACTACCTTCTCCCACAGGGATGCTTCCCTCCTTTGTGAGCGCCTTCTTTAAGGTATCCCTCTCTAGGTTTATCCAGAATGGAAATCTTGGGGGGAGGGGTCAAGATGGCTGACAGGCACCAGTCTCTGACAGAAGCTCCTGTTCAGAGGAAAGGATAAAGTCTGGAGAAACCTCCAACAAAGTCAAAAACTGGGAGACCAGCTGAGAGAGAAGAGTGATACCGGCAGGACACCTCTTCTGAGACAGGCGGAGACTCCTAGAGGACAATCCACAGGTACATAAATCACCCCAAAGGAATAGTGCCCATCCCCTCCCCCAGGAAAGGTGTGCTTTTCCTTTGTTTCCTCTTCAACTGCTCCTCTGAGTCTCCTATAGGCCACCGATAAACTGAGGACCTATTTTCTCACTCCACGAGTGAGACCTGCCAACAGGGAAGTTTGCTACCCTGGAGGAACCCAGTTGAGACTCGGAACACCCTTCCCCAGGCAGAAAAGTGGAACTGGCGTTCGCACTGCCATTTTGAGTTTCCAGTCCACTCTCCCTCCCCTTGCCGGCAGAGATAGGGAGAGGAGCCCCAAGAA
>CAUYQV010084080.1:0-24002 GCA_963574575.1 Galagoides demidoff
CCTGACCAAGACACAAATCCTGTCTCTACTAAAGATAGAAAAACTAATCGGACATTATGGTGGCACCTGTAGTCCCAGCTACTCAGGAGGCTGAGGCAAGAGGATCTCTTGAGCCCAAGGGTTTAAGGTTACTGTGAGCTATGATGGCATAGCATGCTACCCCCATAAAACCCCCCAAAACACAAAAACAGAAATATTCCTGAAAAACTGGTTATACCACCATTTCTCTACTGATCGTAACAAGAGTATACTTATGTTTCTTAAGGGAAAAAATAATTTCCTGTCTCAAGGCAAAAATATCTTACTAAGAACACAGTACCACCTTTAAAACACAAATTATTTTAAGGAAATTAAAAACAATTGCTTGACTACTAGTTGTAATCCACGACTTTACTCTTCCATATACGCATAAGTCAATGTTACTTTTTGGACATTACTTGCTCACTGTTTTTTAATAAAATGGATAGGGTATCACAATTATATAGTTAACTATCGTAGTTAAATGATAAATTATAGTAGCAAAACAGCAATAAAATTTCATTAACATTACTCTGACTCAGTAAGATTTGCAAATTTTTGAGAAGAATCCCTTTGGATCCAGGCACTGAAGGCCTAGGTCCCTGTCTTTTATCCCTAACAAATCAAGTTTTAGTAAAGGATCTGAAAATTTTGCAAATTTTCAAATGTAACTGTTAGAGACAAGACTTAGTGAGTTTAATCAGTTCCCTTTCCCACCATTCTAGCAACAATGGAACATTCTGAGCTTTCAAAAGAGACAAAGCCTGTTACATTTTATAGATTTTCTGTCACCAACACGTAAAAGAGGCTCAAGTGATCTTCCTGAAATTTTCTGAAATACCACAGACCTGGCCTTAAGGCTGATTTTGGTCAAGGTTGTCTTTCAATATATTTTGGTCCAGGTTATAATTTCAGTATCTCAGTTCCATAAATATTCACCCCCATGCTCCTCCCCACCATGCAAACACAGAACATGAGCACAGAAACAATAGGTCCAGGAGAAAAGCAAAACCCAAAATCAAGAACTAAATCCATTGCTTTTATAAAAGTCTGGTGTGCCAGTGTTAACAAAACACTATTTCTAGTGACAATGTTATTGAACAACATTTATAAAATTCTCTAATCTAGCTTGTAGCACTGATGTGTGGAGAAGCAGTTTATAGACACAAGGCATATGTTAGCAGTAGAAAGTGTATGGGAGAAAGTACACCAGGAGATGAAGATGACCAGATCAAAGTTTAAAACATAAATGTGGACCCTGTGCCAGGCACACAAACACACACATATGGAACATTTTACATATATTCTTGATACATTATTTTTAAAATGGATCTTCAGAGTATTAAACGAATGAAATCACAGAATGGAGAGTGGCAAAGCAAAAACTCAAACCCAAGAATCTCAAAACCTATGCCCACTGCCATCCATAGGAACATCTTAAAAAGGGCAAAGTCCAGTGAGATGAAATTGTCTTCACTATTAGCCATTAGGAAGAACAACAATTCAGAACAGGAAGTATAATTAGAACCTCTAAAAGGCAAAATTAATTTCATTTCCACTGGGAAATAATAGATACAACTCCAATTATCTTTAACGTTGATGTTCTACCCTGGCAATGACAGATAATTCAGTTTATTCAACAGAACAAAAAACTTCCATTACAAGCCATTCATATCACAAAGTACTGTCATTCCACACCCATAGCTACTAAAGCAACAAAACTATCTTGACTTCAAATAGTCTATTCAACATGTAAATGTATCATAGATGTTTCCTGTAAATTTAATACTTAAAAGGCCCCAGTATCTCACACTTAAGTTATTGTAAAAATACAATATGCCATAGGTAAATGTCCTTTCGATGCCACGATGGCGAAATGGAAAGAAGATGGCGACAACATGCTCCTGGCCCGCGCCCACTCTCACTGGCCTGCCTCACCTCGCTGGATTCTCGTTCTGGGACTTCCCCTGCTTCAGCTGCAATTGCTTTTTGGCTGCCTACAACCTCTGCCAACAGCACCTCCATGGAAGGGGTCTGAGCACCAACTCCCTCAAACTCAGCTTGGAAGGAAAGCAACACCATTAAAGTAATGTACAAAGACATATGAGTTATTTTCATTATGAGCTACTCAGGTAATGCATTTAATAAGTGAAAGTTAAATGAAGAATTCAACTGGGAGAGGAGCTTTTATAGAGGTGGAGGGGAATTTCCAGAACACCTTTCAATAATGTGCTTGTCACTTGTTGCTCCAGATCCTTAGCAAGTCATAAAAGGTCCTCCACTTCTGATTCCCTTTACCAGCTCAGCTCCATCTCCCCATTTTCTCTCTTCCAACTCTTGGCAGAGTTGGTTTCAAATGTATAATATTATTTCACTGAATTCTAGTCCTGCCTTTCCCTGCCCTGTTATACTTCTCTCCTCCCCTCCAGGTCACCTTTGCCCACTTAACACACCCTAGGACCCAGCAGGAACATTAACTTACAGTTTCCTCTGACTCTCCCTAGTCAGAAGTCCCTTCTAAATGGCTCTATAGTACCTGTGCTTCCCTCAATGATACTATTTTTTAACCTTACAATGTCAAAAACAGTTAATGAGTTCCTTTCAGCTTATGATTTCCTTATGCCCCAATGACTAGTCCAGTGCTTGGCACAACAGAGTCCCCAACAAATATTTGTTGCATAAATTCATAAATAAGGTTATGTCAAGAGCTAGCCCAGGAGAAGGGGAGAAAGGGAAGAGACTTCACACCACATTTTATATAAGCATATTTATAAGGTTCATCTGTGGACAGACCTATACATACAGGGAGAGACTTTGTAAATTGCTGAGTTCTGTCCGTTCAAAAACTTGAAGGGCTGATAGGCTAGCAAGCTGTTGTCGACAGTGCACTTTTTATCATTTTTCTCATCTACTTTTATAAGAAAGTCTTACTACCACATCATAAAATGAGATCAACTTCAGTGAAAATCATTAACTAAAACTTAGGTACCCCCATCAACAGGCAGTTATGCAACAGAGAAGAATGATCTAAATTATGTTTTGTTTCCAGCTAGCTGGGAGGTCTACATACCAAAACAGGGTTGGCAGCTCTCAGTAGTTGAGAAAGTGTTACAAATATTCTGGAAAAACCTGTGGGTGTAATTTAGGTCCTCAGTAATGCAGTTTTTATTGTCAACAGGTGAAATGGAAGGTTGAGAAACCAAGTATCATCATATTCGGGTCACATACTTCACACTGAACACTCTGCATATCAAAAAAAAAAAAAGCTGAATAATCTCCCCTAAGCACTTCCTTAATCCCACAGCCATCTAGCAGTGCTAATGTATTTCATTTTTAACCTTGTATTTAAGGTTTTCAAATTGATCCATGTCAAAAAATAAACCAAAAAAAGCATGCAAAATAAAAATGGGATACTGTACTTTCTTTCAAAATGTACCTATGTAAATCCTTTCATGTCCTGCAAACCCCAAGAATACAGAGCCTCTATCTATAAAACTGATCAACCACTGATTTTAAAAAATACCAATTAACAAATAGCAACAGCGCTTAGGGTTTTCCTTTGATTCTGATTTCAAACTGGTAGAATAACAGTTCTTAGTACATAATAAAAGTTAATGTAGGTAAATACATGTTCTTCCTTTCTGTGAATTCAGAGCTAACAAACTTACTGTCCAAGACTGTACTTTTGAGTCTACGACTCAGATTAAACTTTTTCTTCTCCTAAGATATTTAGTTTTTTAACTGCTAGAGATAATCCAAATTCTACTGATTTATAGAGGATATACTCCTTTGAAAAGTTTCTTGTACTTTATTCACCTAGTTTTGGGATTATCTCCCTTTTGGAACAAAACACAAGAGCAATCTCTCAATAAGGTCCTTATGGCCAAAGTCCATATTTTATTTATTTAGTTTTTTTTATTTGTTAGGCATTTCCAAATGAGGCATCCTTCTATTCTTGGGGGTAAAGATGATGAAAGGGTCCAGTTTCAATTCTGAGCAAGCCAGGGAGACGTTTCCTAATCATTTACGAGGTGAAAGGCTCCAGGAAAGAAGCAAGGTTAGCCGAGCAGGTTCACAGGAGGGAGGACAAGCTGCCCAAGGGAGCCAGGTGAGGTTTCACAAGGGAGGTGGCAGCGAATCTGTGGATGAAGGGAATTTTGAGATAAGAAAGAGTCAAAGGAGGATACGGAAATTAGAGATGCTCACTCCTTAACCAATATCCTCCTCCAGGTAAAACCATCTCTTCACTTGTCCCTAAATACACCAAGTATACTCTTATTCTTGCTGACCTTTTCCTTTTATCTCCCCACCCCTCTCATACTTGCTTAAATCCCAGCTCAAGCCAGGCCTTCATCTCCCAAGAAGTCCAGGCAACTATGGTTCCCTCCTCCCTTCCAAAACTAACTCCTATTGTTCTCACTGATGTTTTTCAGTAGATCCTGGGCACTTTCCGCTTGTGCTGGAATCCATCTTTAAGCTTAGATCTCTGTCTTAGAGGCCAGGGCTGCCTCCTGTCCTGTGTTATTTTCCTCCTTTTTACACCAGCTCCGGGCTTTCTGCAGGGAAAATCGCTTAATACATGTCTGTGTTGCCAATGAGAAAGCACTGATTAACACTGAGCTATATTATTATTGATAACTTCCTGGGACATCTGTGTACCTGCAGGTCTTTACATTGTTACAGTGTGTCACAGCTGTCAAACAATCCTCATAGATTTAAGGCCAAAATGGTGCACAGAGCTGAAAAAGAGGTCTCAGAAAATTAAACTATTTCTTTAGTTGGTAAAAACACCCATCTCCTTTCCTACTTTGAATCACTGCTCCCACCGCATTATTTATAACCTCTGAATAGCAGGAAGTCTATCTTTTTTTAAGACAGAGGCACACTATGTCACTCTCTATAGAGTGCTGTACTGTCACAGCTCACAGCAACCTCAAACTCTTGGGCTCAAGTGATTCTCTTGCCTCAGCCTCCCAAGTAGCTGGGACTATAGGCACCTTCCATAATGCCCAGCTATTTTTTGTTGCAGTTGTCATTGTTGTTTAGCTGACCTGGGGCAGGTTCGAAACCACCAGCCTGTGTGTATGTGGCTGGCCCCCTCCCCACTGAGCTACAGGCACTGTCTAGGAAGTCTATCTTTTATATATTAAAGTTATAAAGTCTCCACAGACCCTATGTACCAAGTGGCTAAATTATTAATTTCAATGAACGGAAGTAGATTTATAAAGACCCTTCACACCATGCCCTTGAACCCTTTCTAGCTCATTCTTTCTTTCTCTTCCCTCTTTTTCTCACACACTTGCCATATGATTACAGCTTTTTAAAAGTAGGTTCTATATTTTGATAAAGAATTTGAGAAACATAGTTTCCCAGTAATAATAAGAGTAAATTTAAACAAACAAAGGGTAATGCCTAGCACTTCAGCTTAAATATACTAATAGCTAACCAAGAAAAACCCACTTTGTGAATTCACCAGCAAATATAATAATTATTCTCTTAAAGGTCGACAAGTTAGTCTGCAGTTGATCTCAATTGCACACCTACACCACTATTTCTAATCAAGGAAAGATCAAGACTGTCACAGTACGTGAATATTCCTTTTATCATAAATAGGCTCTACGGAAGACAGCACAAATTCACAGCATCAGAGACATCCCGAGTGAGTGAGTGAAAGGCAAAGCTAATTCCAAATGCAGAGTCACATTTCAGGACCCACATGCTTCTTCAAACGATGTGGAAAGACTTTTCCCATCAGGAATTTGGACAATGATTCAAATTTCTGATATGTCAAATATTTTTTGTATGTGTCTGAGAAGAGATAACAGAGATAACTTCTAAGCCTATGAGTTTATCAATATGAAACTCTTTCTAATTTCAGCATTAACAGAAACTTTATTGGTAATGTCACTTGTTACAGTTTTAAAAAATCTATGTGTTGGCTCGGCGCCTGTAGCTAAAGCGGCTAAAGTGCCAGCCACATACAACAGAGCTGGCAGATATGGATCCAGCCCGAGCCCGCCAAACAATAACAGCTACAACCAAAAAAAAAAAAAAAAAAAAAAATAGCCGGTGTTGTGGTGGATGCCTGTAGTCCCAGCTACTTGGGAGGCTGAGGCAAGAGAATCGCTTAAACCCAGGAGTTGGAGGGTACTATGAACTGTGATGCCACGGTACTCTACCCAGGGCAACAGCTTGAGGCTCTGTCTCCAAAAAAAAAAAACAAAAACAAAAACAAAAAACTATGTGTTATACAAATGTGTTCACAATACATGGAGATGGATGACTAGATCTCAAGCTCTCAGTCTTTTAAAGTGAAAAGAATGGTAAGTTTACAGTTGCTAATAAACAATACTTTCATTGAAAATATCAAGGATTTTTTTTTTTTTGGTACGATCAGATGTCATTCAAAGTAAATTTATTTAATTTCTTCCTGATTTCCTAAACTATGTCATGGGGTATCTTGTAAATTAAGAAGAAACCACATATGCCTCAGTGAGTTGTCGTAATACCATTCTGACCCAATCATCACCATTCTAGTGTCTTTCCCCTGGAGATGGTTTTGTCCATGTCACGTAGAC
Organism: Galagoides demidoff; assembly: GCA_963574575.1. Taxonomy (NCBI): domain Eukaryota; kingdom Metazoa; phylum Chordata; class Mammalia; order Primates; family Galagidae; genus Galagoides; species Galagoides demidoff. The sequence continues at coordinate 6,597 of CAUYQV010084080.1, forward strand.
AGTAATGAGCAGAACACCGTTCAACCTGGCCGACTGCCCTGTGGTCTGCCACTGACTGTGTGCATCCTTCCTTTTCAACTGTGAGGTCTGGGGGATGAACAAGACGATCTTTCCCTTGGAGCTGTAAGCTGCTATCCATATCATCAGAAAGTACTTAAGAGTTTATTTAAACAGGTGGCATGTGAAGAAAATTACAACAAAAAAGTTTTCCCTGACTAGTAGGTTGCATGCTACTTCATGGCAATTTTAAAGTGCACATGGCCACAATCATTTATAACATCATGCTTATAAAAGTATAATATATATATTTTACTATGGGCATAACTCTCCACATTTCAATCATATTTTGTGAAATTATTTAAGCCAACATTCCTCAATTTGGCCCGGCACAGTGGTTTCATGCCTGAAACCCCAGCATTTTGGGAGACGAGGTGGGAGGATGGCTTGAAGCTAGGAGTTCAAGACCAGCCTAGGCAACGTAGTGAAACTCCATCTCTTAAAAGAAAAAAAAAAAATAGCCAGGTGTAGTGGCAGACACCTGTTGTCCTAGCTACTAGGAAGGCCGAGGCAGGAGGACTGTTTGGGGCCCAGGAGTCTGAGGCAACAATAAGCTAAGAGGGCATCACTGTACTGCAGCCTGGCAACACACCAAGACCTCTTTCTCTTCTTCCCCCAAATGCCCATTTTTAAGCCATATTCCTTTGGTTCCCAATTTTTTCAGGCTTCTCCTGTGTTTGAAATTCCAGAATAAAATAAATACAATGTGCTGGATAAAACAAGAGAACTTTACATATGGAGTGTGCCATTCCGAAAAATTAGAGCACAACTTTCCTCACCTCCACCACTTAGGCCTAGTAATCAGTGATAGTAGCTGAGCTAATAGTGATGTTAAGATTATGTTCAAACTACCAGCAGTTTACGACTTCGTATATCCTAACTCTTATCAGCAATTCCAACTATATACACATAACAGTGATCCAAAGATTTATTGTCCGATTACATGCCAGATCCCCTGTCAGGCACCAGAGATATAAAGGAAAATCCCTGCAGTCCTCAAAGAGCTCAGGATCTACCAGGGACAGGAACATGCTGCATCAGAGATGGAAGCCATAGGAACACCAAGAAAGCAGCAGAAGAGGCTTCCTAAATGATGCACCATCAAGCCCACTATCATCTGAGGTGCAGAAGACAGCATAACAAAAGGACAGACATGCAGGTGAGTAGCAGGTGCTGGGAGCTACACTGAACTCTGCGGAAGCAGATGGGCAGCAGGCTCCCCGGTCACGCCAAGGATTGTGGACTTTCTCTTATTGGACTGAGGATCCACAGAAAGATTTAAGTAAAAACTGTGAGGTGGGTAGATTTTAAAGTGTTTTAACCTCTCCAGCTACTCTCTAACAAATTTTAGAGGAAGAGAGCTGGAAGCAGTTAAAAAACTGTTGTAAGTCAAAGATGGAAAAGAGTTTGAATTAGGGCAGCAGAAATATGTTGTTTTTGTAAGGCACATTTGATATGCAGAGATAGAATCAGCAGGACTTTTAATCACAGGATGTGGGGGATGAAGTTGTGGGAGGACTCCCAGATTTCTGGTTTGGGTGGTGATGCCACCAAACAGGATACAGGAAGAAGAGTGGGTTTTAGAGTAGGCAGGAAGTCTGGCTATACCGAGTGGAGCTGGACATTCCTGGAGACCTAGCCCAGGGAGGGAGAGGAGTAGAATAATGATGGCACTCTGGGTGACACCAAGCACTGAGGGGCAGGAGGAAAACCAGGGGAATGCAGTGATGCCTTGGCAGCCTAGAGGTCCAGGAGGCCAAGGAGAAAGACATAAACAACAGCCCCAAAAGAAAGAGGAAGGTCCAGCAGGTCAGAGTTGGGAGATGTCCATTTGATGATAAAAGCAGGATGCACTGAGGACATTAGTAAAGTTAAGTAAAGTCACGAAAACAAAAGCCAGACAACAATGAGTTATGAAATCAACAGAGGTAAGAGGTAAGAAATAGAGATGTTTGGTCAAGGAGCTGTTAAATGTAAAAGAAACAGGCTCGAAGGTGGGTTTGGGTTGCTTTGCTTTTTAAATTAGTTGAAGTCTCACGACCTAGCTGTAACCAATACTAACGTTCTGGTGGCCACAGTTTCATACATAGCTCTGTGTCTGTCTCCTCACACACATATAGGGCAGACAGAAAACATTTTTCCTCAAACAATATTATTATGTGCCAATGAAGTGAATTCTATCTTTGCCACTAAACCACCCTTTAAGTGATCAGGATGGCAAACATACACATAAGCGGAAGTATAGTCTCTTCCCTAAATCAAAACCCAATAGTTCTGTGTGACCCACACTAATCTGTTCCTTACTTCTGAGAAATGTAAGGTGGAACAATCAGCCCAGGAAATAGGCACACCCAATTCTATTGATTTTTTGACTGTAGAAAGCAATTACCCACTTGGAATGTTTCCAGGGGCTTAAACACAAAATCTTATGGGTAGGAGCCTAGAAGCGATTGATGTCTTTGAGGGCAAATCACCTCTTAGCAAGAGGGTACTGACAATATACACCCAAAGAGTGGCACCCAGTGAGTCACCAGACAGGGACAAGTCCCACCCTGAGAAGCTTCCACACCTGTCTTCTGTCTCACACCATGAAAAAGAGCAATCCACAAAGCTGTCTAGTGTGGTGTGGCAATGTCAACAAAGCTGGCAATACTGGCTGAACTGGCCTAGTCAGCTGAATGGCCCTGGATTTGGCTTGGGTTTGCTCTAGCAGGAAATAGGGCAAGAGGTCATAATTGTAACATAGAAAAGGTATCCCAAAAGTTTTCTGGAGAAGAGAGCGGGACATGGGTGGTTACTGTAGAAACCTGGAGTTGAGTAGTTTTTTTAGCAGTGCAACAGCAGCTCCCAGCTTCGTTTGGGTTACAGCTTCCCTCCCCCCGCCCCGCCCCCTCACTCCTACTCTCACTGTTGATGCCAGTTCCCTTCCACAGAACTTACCCTGGCAGATGTCGGAAGGAATACATTTGATAATGCTTTCCTGTATTAATCACTCTCCCTCACCTGTGTACAGCAGATTTAAAGATTAATGATACATGTCTTTAATTTTTATTTTTAAATAGAGAAAGAAGGTCAGGCCTGGTGGTTCACATCTATAATCTCAGCACTTTGGGAGGCTAAGCTGGGAAGATCACTTGAGGCCAAGAGTTTGAGACAAGCCTGAGCAACATAATGAGAGCCCATCTCTACAAAAAGTCAAAAATTTGCTGGGTCTGGTGATGGGTGCCTGTAGTCCCAGCTACTCAGGAGGCTAATACAGAAGGATTGTTAGAGCTCAGGAGTTTGAGGCTGTAGTGAACTATGATCATGCCTCTGCACCCCAGGCTAGGTGACAGAACAAGACCCTGTCTCTAAAAACTAATAATAATAATTAATTTTTTTTTAATCAGAGGGAATGAAAAACTGGATAGTTAAACAGCCCCCGGCTGAAAGGGACATACAAAACTGCTGTATCGACTTGGAAATTATAATGTCAAAACAACCCTTTCGGGACACATTTTAATAAAAGGAAACATCTACTGATCTACTTATGTAAAAACTAAGTTTCAGTTTGTGGGGAGCGATTTCTTTTCTAACACTGCCATGAGCTTCTATCTTCCCTTCCAAAATTCATATGTTGAAACCCAATCCCCAGTGCAATGGTATTTGGAGGTATAGCCTCTGGGAACTGATTGGGTCATGAGAGTGGAGCCCTCATGAACATCTTGGTAAGAGAGGCTCTGACCGCTTCCACCACAGGAGGATATAAAGAGAAGGTGTTGCCTATGAACCGGGAGGGAAGCAGGCTCTCACCAGACAACGAATCTGCCCATGTCTCAATCCAGGACTTCCCAGTCTCCAGAACTATGAAAATAAGTTTTTTGCTTATAAGCCACCTGCTCTATAGCGTTTTTGTTACAGGAGTCTGAACAGACTGAGACCACCACATGGAACAGACATAAGTATAAAGTCAATGGAATCTTGGTATGTAGTAGACAAGACTTTGCTTACCTCCAAGCCCAAAGCATTCCAGTGTCAATGAACGTGTTCTTTAGGGAGATGCGTGGGGGGAGAAAAAGAGTCACTAGCACTTCCTGCTGGGCACTGTGCTGCCCCGCTCCCCTGGTGGAGTCCTGAGGAAACAGCAGAGCACACAGGTGCCATGTCCCTCCTCTACCTTCACTTGCAGAAACAAGTGGGAAATGGCGCAGACCGTGAAGAGGATTTTCTCTCTTAGTGTAATAACCTATTCAACATCTTCTGATTTGGGCTAATTATAAAAGGGGTAGGTTCTCTTCTTTTACATTTTCCCAAGAAGACTCTGGTAAGAGATAGTGAAACAAGAGAACTTTTCAGTTTCAGGGATAGTGTCACAAGCAAAGCCACCTGAAAATAAGGCAGCTGGGAAAAGATGGTGCCAAAAAGGAACAGCTGACACGTTGGGCTGTAGCCACTCACAAACATTTCCTCAAGAAAATCTCTGAGACTGGTACTATATGCTCTCCTGATGTCTTTTCAATCTCTGCAGAAATGTGAACTTAGTAATTTTCTATCACCTGCTTGGCAGTGGATAAGATTTACTGTCAATTTATGGGAAGTCTCTTATAATTATTTTTGTAAATCAGTCTTCAAGGCTTTATAAAACTAGAGATAAGAATTTCTGGCAAAATTGAAAACTTTTGAAATTCAAAATACCTTCACCTAGGGAAAGCATGCAACACAGTGCCCATAAATGGACAATATACTTACAGATTAAATTTTGCCCGTATACTGCCTGGGAGATCAGAATGCTTACAGCCCAGTGTGCAATTTCAACAGTTTTCATAAAAAGCAGAGATATGACTCAGTTGAGTTCTCAGCTATGCAGTTTCAGCTTCCACCAAAGACCATTAACCCAGTGTTCACACAAATCTCCTATCAGATGTTTCACAAATGGTCTTCAAAGACGTGAGGAATCCAAGTAGATGTTAGAAAGGTGACACTCTGCTGAAGGCAAAGTGAGGTCGCACAGTCACAAATTCCTTTTCTGGGCAGCCAGCCAACTTTTTACATTGTGTTCAGTCCTTCCGTATCACTCCACTGCTTGCTCTGGACCAGACTGCTTCTTTTAATTTGCAGGTTGCTTTTCTAGATAGAAGCTCGTGTGTTCTTGGCTCAGTGACTACACTCCCCGCCCGCCCTTTCTGCAAGCGATATTCTTCTTGTCAACATGTGCCCATATTATGTTCTACCTCTAGTTTAAACCAAACTGACAGGAATGAATTGTGCTGGACCTTACGCTAGACCTTTTCTTAGGTTCAAGCAAAAGAATACAACTCCAACAAAAGTGATTAAGATCCGCATTAATTTTAAGCAGCCATCTCTGGAGAAATATGTGCACATCGAGATGATAAGGGAAGGCAGAAAAGTAGAAGATGTAGGTGAAAGGATAATGTCGGATTCTAGCAAAAAAAAAACGATTCTGTATAAAATGTGTCGGTGACAACATCTCTACGTGCAGAATAAGACGCCCAGCAATTTCATACTCGTTCATGTATTCAACTGTTCAACCACGTAAGCATCTACCATATCTCTGGCACACTACAGAATACTGTGAAGAATACAAAGACAAATACAATATTCAGAGATTTCAGGAAAGTAGCATGTACATGTAAAAGGCATTTTATGTGCTCAAGTGGAGATATGGTTCTAATAAAGTGTTATGAGATTTATAAGAAGAAAAAGCCCTTTCGACAGGTATCATTTATTTTCATCACAAAAGATACCTATTTGATCCTAAAGAAGATGCTAAGTTTATGAAGAACCAGGAAAATCTAGTTCTACTTAAGCAATGTTTTATAGTCACTGTAAATTATGTATCATTAATATGTAAATAATATATAAATGGCAGGTTACAAAGCAACTGCAGAGGTGTCCAACCCAAGGCTTGCAGGTTGCGTGCAGATTACTGGAGGACTGTTTTGCTTATCTATGATGTCGGATATTGCGAAAAGTATGCAAGGACCTTTTCTTCTGCTCCTCAGAAGTATTTGTTAGTATTTGTGTATTTAATAGGTAGCCTAAGACAATGCTTATTTTTCCAATGTATGGCAGCAGAGGAAAAAGGCTGATTCTGTAGTTTGGAATATACTTAATACTGCAAATACCTGGCAACTTAAATATTATCATCACTATTTAAAAAATTTGGAAACAGGTTTAGAAAGGATAAGGGCACATTTTGAGGTTTAGGGCTTGTAATGTAAACTGTAGAGACAAACATTAGACACAGACACCCTGGAGTCTGGACAGCCAAAAGAGCAATTCTAAACACTAGTGGGACTGCAAATCTCAAGTTACATGAGTTTTCTATAGGTTCATCTGAATTTGGGGGACCTTCATATCTTACTAATTTGGAACAATTAAACTGAATCTAATGCCAGTCTAGCCCTATCAGTGAGTCGGGAATCATTTGAGAAACCCAATCTATTCAAAACTGCCAACTGGAGTACTCTTTCTTTGAATTAAATCTCACACAGATACATTATTGTCAGGCTAGATATTTTGACCATCCCACATGCAGTCAAACTGAAAGCCATCTGATTAAAAGGCAATGGTTGGAAGTTAGAGGCAGAGATTTCGAACTGATTCTACTATTTAAAAGATGGTAAAAGGGCCAGGCGTAGTGGCTCACACCTGTAATCCTAGCCCTCTGGGAGGCCCAGGCGGGTGAATTACTTGAGCTCAGGAGTTCAAAACCAGCCTGAGCAAAAGCAAGACCCCTGTCTCTTAAAAAAACTAGCTGGACGTGTGATGGGTGCCTGTTATCAGCCAGCTACTCAGGAGGCTGAGACAAGAGGATTTGCCTGAGCCTGAGAGTTTGAGGTTGCTGTGAGCACTCTACTGAGGGTGACAAAGTGAGACTCTGCCTAAAGAAATAAATACAATAAATAAACAAATGAAGATGGTAAAAGACAATGGCCCTTCAATATAACCTGTATCTACATCCACTCTGCATAGAACAGAAATGATTTGGTCAAGATTCAATACAGACTTCACACGGCCATCCCAGAGCAAGAACTTGACTAGAATAAGGAGTCTTCATAAAAGGGTTGAGTATCACTTATTCTTCTCAAATCTCCACTGCTATAATCACTGCTGCGCAGCCACACATGGACTGTGCCATCTTAATTTCTAACAGGAGGTCTACATGAACTTAGTCGAATTTGGTGAAAAAAAATTTGGACAATAGTCTTAGGAAAACTGAATCATTATGCCTCACCATGTTCAAGCAAATGGCTGAATTAAAAGTATGGTGCAGATTGATCAGAATATCTCAAAACAGATTTCTGGAGGAAATCTATTGATAAGATCCTACACGTAAAGGTAAGAGGAACACTTTTAAATACTTAAATTTAAACACAGCTTTTAACATGTTTTCACACATCCAAAAAAAAAATCACTTGCTTTACTGAATAACTGATATGTTGATATCTCAAGATTTAACTGTCTCCACTTAGATCAAGTCAAGGACTTGCAAGGGAACGAGAATGTGTGCTGCATGCTGCTCCCTCCTACTTTGTGAAACTTACATTTTCCACTTGGTTATTTCTAGTATATTTAAAGCCTTGTTGCTTCCTATAACCTAATCTTACGTTCGGGCACTAAATTCCAATACAAATTATAATCTTCTGTTCAGCCGATTTACTTGGATCTTCTAATGAGACAATCATATCACATATCTTGAAAATAATATTTTTGTCATCCTTTCTAATGCTTAAAAATCTCATTTCCTTTTTTGTCATATCACCGCAGCTACAAAAGTAGCAGAGACCACTTACACGGTGATTAGTATATGCTAGATAGTCTCCTAAGTGTGTTATAAACTCATTCAGTCCTCATGACAAATACCTATGAGATAAATATTATTATCCTCAATTTTAATGAAATTGAGGCACAGAAAAGTTAGGCAACTTAGAGAAGACCACACAACCAATGTCTTCAGTAGAGTGCCATGGGGTTATCATAGCATCCCAGCTCGCAGCAACCTCAAACTCCTGGGCTTGAGTGATCCCTTTGCCTCAGCCTTTGGAGCCGCTGGGGCTACCGGTGCCCACCACAATGCCCCACTAGTGTTTCCATCCTTAGTAGAGATTTGGTCGCCCTCTTGCTCAGGCTTGTCCTTGTCTTGAACTCAAGCAATCAGCCCACCTCAGCCTCTCAGAGTGCTGGGATTACAGGAGTGAGCCACCATGCCCAACCTTGCTTCTGAGTCTAATTAAGATCAGAACCATGTTGTTGTTGTTGTTTTAAGCCATAAGGAAGAAGTGGATGAATCTGAGTCTTTGCCAGGAATCACAGAACTGACCAAGGTGGTTCCTGTCACTTGGATATCTTAAAGTCTGTGTCATTCAAAGTCTAGCATTACTGCTGGGTAGGTGTGGGACAGCTCAGGTGCCCAATATGGAAATAGTAGTTCACAGTGACCAGACACAGCAGCCTATGGATATCCTGCTATGCATGGCAACACTCTCGATGGCTATCACATGGGGACTCACCAGAACCACAATATAAAAGATAGTTTCTTGGCTCGGTGCCCATAGCACAATGGTTACAGTGCCAGCCACATTCACTGAAGTTGGTGGGTTTGAACCCAGCCTGGGCCAGCTAACCAACAACTGCAACAAAAAAATAGCCAGGTGTTGTGGCATGCGCCTGTAGTCCCAGCTACTTGGGAGGCTGAAGCAAGAGAATGGCTTGAGCCCAGGAGTGTGAGGTTGCTGTGAGCTGGGATGCCACAGCACTCTACTGAGGGTGACATAGTGAGACTCTGTCTCAAAAAAAGAAAAAAAAGTAAAGATAGTTTCTTACTGGTTCCTATAACAGGTACAATGTGTCATCTGATCTTTCTTCTAGCACCTCACAAAGTCTGCTGAGAGTGTGCGTGTGTGTGTGTGTGTGTGTGTGTGAGTGTGAGAGCATGAGTGTAGTTAGAGGGAAAACAGGGACAGGTGAAGTGATGAATGTCAGGAATTCTATAGTTCAGTTTAAATGTCTTCATCCTTTAAGTTTCTATAGCTGTCTGCTCTCTTAGTTCAGATATGGGGTTTTTGCACAAGTAAAAGGACTCTTCTCTCTGAAGACCATTTACACTTCTGCTAGAAGAGCTCACTTCAGAACACTACCTAGTATAGTGGCTGACAAGAGGGTTAAAGGTGAAGGAGGGAGGGAGAAATGGAAAAGAACTACAGCCTTGACCAGAATGCTTTCTCACACCTGAGAGCCTATCCTCCTTCCTGCTGTGATCAGAAGCCCTGCCCTGGAGACTCCAGAGTCCTCAGCAGACTCAAGGAACAATGAAATGTATTGTTTGCTGTTTGCACTTTACTTATGCAATTTCCTAGCCACAGAGAGTTGTCCCCACCTGCCGGGAAAGGTTATCTCTAAAACACAAATATAATATCATGGGAATGAGCTCACTGCTTACAGGAGACAGTCCAAACCCAGCAGGGTCACAAGAACAATGTTATCTGGCTACTGCAGACGGCTGCAGGTTGAGTGCTCAACTCTGCAATTTGGCACCTCTGGGTTTGAAACTTTCACTACCTGTTGATGGCAGGACCCAGCTACTGTGATCACAAAGCCTGGTTTCCTCATCCAGAGAAGGACAGTTTCTATGCTGAATGAGATAATGGTGATGTGTAATGCACTGGCCCAGCCACCGCATGGGTGGTGCTCCCTGAGCACTCACTATGGTGGGTCCCCACTGCCACCACTGCCTTGTCCATGTGTCCTCGGTCCTCTGAACCCACTGCCCAATATCTAGCAGGCCCCCAGTTACTCAGTTAATATCTGAACAGATCCACAGACTTGTGGCAACAATGCTTCAGTGGAGCAGCTCTTTAGGTTTAGACGACTATGCAGTTGACAGTCCTTTAAAAAAAAGTGCTGTTATTAAAATGTTGGGTAGGGAAAAGAATAAGCAATAGAAGAGAAATGGAGATACGCTTGGGGGCTGTGGGTGGGCTGGGAAAGGCAGATGCAGATCTGGGCTTCACACAGGTGTATGTTAAATAATTAATTTCAACAGCATTTTGAAATGCAGATATATATTGCACTCTGAGGCAGGTAGACCAGGTCTCAAGCATTGTTTTAACTCTTTTAAGATATGTTTATTCTACGTATTTATAGACCCACCTTTTTTGAACATAAAGGAAAAAGTAAAGAGCCAAGATAGTTCTAGAAGATAAATAAAGCTTTGCGACTGAAGAATTTTTTTTGCCACAACACACGTGGTTGTTATCTGCCTCACGAGGAATGTTGATTTTCAACTTGTTGTTTTTTGTTTTTTTGCATCTGGGCAATGACTGGTGATGTTTTAGAAATCAAATCTGATATTAATTTTCTAACACAATGTCTGTCTGGTGGTTGGCTCTGCCCAAAAAGTGAGAATTTTTTATTAATAGAACAGAAAATAAAATGTTACCAGTAATAATAAAGATAATAACAATAATGAAATATCTAGTATGTTTCACCTCAGCGCCACTGACACCTGGGCTAGATAACTTGTTGTGGGGCCGTGCTAGAAACTTGGGATATTTGGTGGGGTCCTTGGTTTCCACCCACCAGATTACAGTATCATCTCCATCCTCCAGTTATGACAATCAAAAATATCTCTATAGATTCTGCCATATGTCCCCATGGTGGGGAAGTAGTCACCAACTTTCAACCGGCTTGAGAACCACTGGTCTCTGTTAAAGAAATCACTTATTTTCCCTAAGGAAGCAATGGCTAAAAATTGTGACAAATTCCTTAATATACATACATATATATATATGTGTGTGTGTGTATCATTTTTTTTGCAGTTTTTGGCTGGGGCTGAGTTTGAACCGGCCACCTCCGGCATATGGGGCCGGTGCCCTCCTCTTTTGAGCCACAGGCACCACCTTGTTTTTTTTTTTTGTTTTTTTTTTTAAACATCAGACATTTATCCCTCATGGTTCTGGGGGGTGGGAAGTCTGAGATCAAGGTTCTAACAGATCTAATTCTTTTTTTTTTTTGAGACAGAGTGTCACCATGTCACCCTGGGTAGAGTGCCATGGCATCACAGCTCACAGCAACCTCAAACACTTGGGCTTAAGCAATTCTCGTACTTCAGCCTCCCAAGTAGCTGGGACTACAGGTGCCCACCACAACGTCCAGCTATTTTGTGGTTGTAGTTGGCCAGGGCTGGATTCGAACCCGCCAGCTCTGGTGTATGTGGTTGCCTCCCTAGCCGCTGAGCTACAGGCGCTGAGCCGCAGGTCCAGTTCTTGGTGAAGGATCCTTAATAGATATTTGATCATAACAAGTAAATCTACAACATACATATTGTCCCCTACAGAGAAATTTATCATAATACTGAAAATATATGATCAGAATATTTCATTCAATTCATCAAACTCTTCTAGATTTTGACATTTAGAACAAAGAATTCCTACTAGATAAAACTATTAAATCTTTACACTATTAATCTTTCAGAGCCTGAGATTTTTTTACATCATTTTTTTCTCACATCTGGTCCTTTACTCCAAATCCGCTTTTCTGTGGAACTCCTATCTGTGATGTATCTGGCAGGCCCGAACATTACACGGATAAGAACATTCTTGTCAATCTAGAGGCCTGTATCTGAGATGACAGGATACTTCTGCTAAAAGGCCCTTAGAATCCCAAAAGATCACAAAAGGCTCTTATACTAATCTAAATCTTAACTTTCTAACTCTATTTCTTATGAGGAAATACTCTAAAAAATTTTTCCAAATAATAAATAGAGGAAGAAAAAGTATACAAAAGCAACCCCTATGCCTAGGAGGTTAATTTAAAAAACAAAAAATTTGTTTCTTAAAAACTGAACAAAAAAGTTTAAAATTCTCAGAATTATCTTTCCATCCTTTTTCCTTGTTCTTCTTATCTAAATGTCAATTTTTACCTCATCATCTCCCTACAGAGACTACTCCAGGTCTTATCTTTCATCACAGTTTATTTTAACAACTTCCTAAACAGTTTTCCTACAAGCAATTTCCCCCATCTTCTAATCCTCCACACCTGACCAATTTAACTCACCTGCAGGAGAGGGGGACTGCCCTCAAGCAATCTTTTTAAAATGCAAATTTTGAGAGGAACTCCCCAGGGCAGAGAGATTACAGTTCCCACAACTCAGTCTAGAATGCACTTGAAACTGGGCTTCTAAACTGTGGTATATGCACACCATGGAATATTACGCAGCCATTAAGAAGGATGGACACTTTACGTCCTTCGTGTTCACATGGATGGAACTGGAGAATGTTCTTCTGAGCAAAGTATCGCAAGAATGGAGGAAAAAGTATCCAATGTACACAACTTTATTATGAAACTAATTTATACCTTTTATATGAAAGCTATAACCAAATAGCCTAAGAATGTGGGGAAGGGGGAGGGAGAAGGGAGGGAGGAATGTGTGGAGGGAGGAGGATTGGAGGGACCATTTTTGAGGTATTTCTTACAGGGGTACAAGTGAAACTCTCTAAGAGTAGAATCAGAATGTTTTAAAACTATAACTGAGAAAATGACATGAAGGCTGTGTTGATCAGTTTGATGGAAGTATTTCAGACTGCATGAGAAAACCCCACACTGTACCCCAGAAGGGCATTAATGTACATAGTTACCATTCAATAAAATTAAAAAAAAAATAATAACTACAGAAGCAGTTGAACTTGGAAAAAAAAAAAGGATTATATTAAATGTGCTTCAAATATGTATCAATCTGTCAGCTGTCAGCTAATATATCCAGTCGCTTTCTTTTTTTTTCCTGCAAAGGGTGAGTCAAGAAAAATAGTTCAACATGTTCCTTTAAGGTTAACATTTTTTACAAGATCAATAAACCTTTACATTCTTCCTTAAGTAGTATAAGCGACTCGACGTATTTATTTTCCACTCTCCACCCCATTTGATAAGCCAAATACCTAAGGCCTACTTAGCTCAGAAAGCATCAAGGGTAAGAAATTCAGAAGCATCTATCATCTAGAATCATTTCAACCAAACGAGACTACCTATGGGGTCTACTCATTCCCATTGATCATGGCTGAAGAGTAAATCTCAGATACTTGATGAGAGATGATAAGAATATATGAAACCACTGGCTGGCTACAGCAGACACCTGAGGGCCTGGGTTTGCGGCAGTGGCAGGGAGCTTTTGCTCACACTGCAAGAATATCTTGATTACATACATTTTCTGTGATTTTATGATTGCCTGAATTCTGTAGGGACAACTTCTTACCAGATGGGTGATCATATAGCTTTCATTAGTCCTCTGTATTTTACCAGTTATGTTTATCTAAAATATTACACTAGGAATAAGGCCCACAGAAGGCTCTAAATCTTAGTCAGGGAGGGTCTACAAGCAGGATATGAGGAGAGCACATTCCTCCCAGCAGACTATCCCCAAACCTGTAACTTCAGATTTTATATTTATGTTATAAGGAGAGTGTTTTGTTTCCTAAATCTATCGCTTTAAATAGTTTGAGTATTTGGCGAATGGTTTCTTACACATAACAATCAAATCAAATCCCTACAAAGTGGGGGCCGCTAGCTTTCATCTTGAAGACAGATAGCTGAATTCTGCCGCCATGTCAGTGTTAATCGGCTACACAGCTCAGATTTATTTTAGCGTTCCATAAAAAAGAAACAAAACATGAATTTCAGGATTCCTAAAAATAAGGGAGGCGATTTATTCTTGGGATCCCGAACAGTCATTTTGTATACGAAGGCATTCAAGATTACCTTGACATTGCCTTACACAAATTTAAAAAGATGTGATCATACAGCAATTTATAAGCTGCTCTTCTAAAATCACATATTAAATTTTACTCGCTTCAGCAAAAACCAGAGTCTGTTCTAGAAGAGTGACTCAACCGTACTTAGGCCAATCAAGTTGTAAATACGAGTGACCAAAAGGGACACAGATGTAAAAATCTTCACACGATCACAAAGGGCTATCAGTTAGGCTGCATTTGAAGCTGAAGAAACTATAAATACCATCTAAAAATTTATTAACCCTCTTGACGTGCCACAGTTAAAATGTAACACATTTGAGGAAGGAATGTTTGCTTAGAAGCTTAAAAAGGGGCGGGGGGAGGCATACTACTTAACTTTAGAGTAAAATATTAGAACCTTATTTACAGGGACTTTTACACAAAGTACACATATTACCATACATACTGATGCCATTTATTCCTAACAAAAAAGAATTATTTTTCTCATTGCTACTAGTGGAAGAATATATATATATATGGCACATAGGAAAAATTACTACACATTCCGCTGTGCTGGTTAATAACCGAGGGGAAAAGTCGAATCCATCTATAAAGCTGATCTATAAATTTCTTTGGCCGTAATAAAAATAAGTTAGAGGTATGATTTTTTTTTAAGAACTGCAGCTGCCTTCATATCAAGATTAATATTGAAAATAAACCCCGTGTAATAGGGCCCCTGGGATAAGTAACAGATTCCGTGAGGGATGTCCATATGGCACTGGCCATAAGCCGCTCCTTCTCCACTGCGCTCAAAGCACCACACCACGAATACGCCCTTCGCAGAAACACCCCGCCTTTAAAAGCCATGCAGATTGACTCCACTGTTTCTTTCATGTTTTAATGACTTTAATAAGATTATAAAGAGGTAAAGTCGAATATTCTAATGCACAACTAGAAAAAAGGGGGGGTGGGGCATATATAAAAGGAAAGCTCTCAACATAAAAGATCAGAAAATCCTCCATGGGAAAATAAGCCCTCTAAAGATAGCAGGGAATGTGTTCTATTACATCCAAGTTCTTGACAAGAGGAGCTGAGAAAACGCCAGGTGCTTACCGCGTCCCAGCACTGGGCAGTCTGGATACCGCTCCCCTCGCCTGCCTTTGGGAAACAGGTGCTCAAATGAGACCCTCGCAGGGCCACCCATCCCGCCACGGCCAGAGGGTGAGGCTGCTTCCTGCTGCACAGGACAGTTGGCAGTGCGGGAAAAGCAGAGAGAAAAGGCTCCATTCCTAGTGGAGAACCCACCATTCCTGCTCGTAGTGGTCACTGCGAACTACACACAGCAGGTTGCTTTGGGGGAAATATTAACCAAGGACTCCAGGCTCCGAGCTTGAAAACCTGACTGCAGTGGAAGGTCCAGATAACACCACGGACACTCACACAGTGGCAGAAAACATATTTTTGACGCTAAACAAAATATAATATATTTTAAACGGTGCCTCAAGTCCATCAAACCTTAAGGGCTCCCGTACTTAGAGAAATTTCTCTAACAAAACAAGGTCTTTCCCAGAGTTTTCGAGCATCCAAGACAAATATTCTAGAAAGCCTGTCCATCTCCAATCTGTCAATTTTGTCTTAAACAATTCGTTTGAATGACAACATCGTCATGCTATCATAGAAAACTACGATTTAAAACCATGTACAGCGTGATGGGATTTTTTCCTTCTTCGGTTTTTCAGCGCTTCCCAGCCTTTCTCTCATGAGCACCAACCAGCTCTGCAGTCAGAAAAATATGTACTTCTAATAGAACTGCTCCAGGAGGATCTCTTTAATCTCTATCAGCATAAAAGCATGTCAATACCCGAAAGTCATAAAAACGACACACGGCGATAATCAAATTTTAACGTTCATTTACGCGTTTTGTAACAGATATATTCTGATTAACGCTTAAGTGCCAGGAAGTTTGCTGAAGTAGTGAGAACATCCCATGACCCCCAAAGAGAAAAAGGGAGGGGGGAGGGAGGGAGGGAAGGAAGGAAAAGGAAATGGTCCTGCCCACAGGAAGCATCCATCCCACTGCAGGGAAATAAGATAATAATCAAATAATTATAGATGAAAATGACACAGGGCAATGTCTGTGGCTCAAAAGAGTAGGGTGCTGGCCCCATATGCCGGAGGTGGCGGGTTCAAACCCTGCCCCAGACAAAAACTGCAAAAAAAAAAAAAAAAAAAGAAAAGAAAAGAAACAAATAGATGACCGTAGCGAGTGCGTAAATGTTAAACCTGACCCACCCAGTACGCATACGCTGTGAAAGATAATGGTAGCATGAACTCCGGGGGCCCCAGTGGGGAGAAGAGCAAAGACAGGGGAAGTTGAGAAGTGGCAGGATCCCCGGGGGGTTTCTTAGGACTGTTTTCCTAAACTAGACTTGATGATGAGTCGAGGGAGGGAGGGAGAAGGGGCTGCCCAGAGGTCACCGAGGTTCGGGGCTGGCATCACCGGGTATGTGGCAATGCCATTCATCAACACAGGGACGGCCGAACAGAAAGCAGTGTCTGGGCAGTGGCTGGATCGCGGGTGCATTTTGAACAGGAGGGGCTCCAGGTGGCAAGAGATTATTGTTCACAGCAAAGTCTGGGCAGGTACACATGGAATTCATGGACATAAATAGATGAGACCGGGCAGGGAGAAACTACGGAGTGAGGTGAGTGAAGGTGGAGAGGGGAACCGGGAGGAACTCCAGCATGGAATGACCGGGATTTCTGTCCAGCAAAGAAGCCAGCAGAAGAGGGGCGAGGGGTATAGAAGGGAAGCCTAGGAAGGGAGGGCTTCACTGCGGCAAGAGCTCGAAGTACCATGAGGCTGAAATCTGCCTGCCAGGTTTAATAACACCAACCATACTTTGCGCAGAAACACAAGCAAGGGACAGAAACCGCTGCGCTCAAGGAGTTAGGAAGACAAGACAGACAGATGTTCGTTACCCAGCACCATATCCGAAAGAAACTCAGATGCTCAACTCCAGTACTGGTGGGAGAACAGACAAGTGGCTGAGAGCAAGACAGGTTGCCGTGGCTAAAGAAGAATATTAAAGAAAATACGGTGAGTGCCCACCATACGGTCTTCGTTACGAGGGGGGAAATAATAAGCATCGTGCCCTTAGCATATACATTATCCCCCTGCAGATAAAGAATCCAAAAACATCTGTAAATGAAAATGCCTTAGAACAAATAGGCAGACGTGATTTTTTTTTATAATAAAGCTGAAGTTACATCTTTTGGGATTAGTGAGAAGGCCCTTGTTCACCTGTGAGCTACGGCAACAGCTGTGCGTCCCCGAAACTGCTGTTCTCTGGTAATGATGTGCAAAGCGCCAAGTTTATTCCTTGGTCCCACATTGTTCACCGTCATGGATGATGGAAAATGAGAAAGAAAAAGACATCCCGGCTTGGCGCCTGTGGCTCAATCGGCTAAGGCGCCAGCCACATACACCTAAGGTGGTGGGTTCGAATCCCCAGCCCGGGCCCACCAAACAACAATGACAGCTGCAACCAAAAAATGGCCGGGCGTTGTGGCAGGCGCCTGTGGTCCCAGCTACTTGGGAGGCGGAGGCAGGAGACTGGCTTGA
>CAUYQV010084081.1:0-15400 GCA_963574575.1 Galagoides demidoff
CAATCTGAATCTGGGTTGAACCTAGTTTTAAAGAATTGCAAGTGAAGTTTTAAGCATCCGTGAGAATGTAATTATGCTTCCATTGCTTAATGTATTGACTCAAATTCTGACTTAATTATTCTGCAACTAAATTTATATGTCATTTATATAGTAAATCTTGGCAATTGCTCTCACCACTATCATTGGAAATGTAATTAACTTGGGTTAGATAAGTTTTTACAGTGAGAACGAAATGCAATGTAATACCAAGGCATTATTTAAAAGGCAAAGGCCAAATACATCTTCTTTCTAAACTTTCTTGTTTGTTTGCAATTTCTTTTCCCAGAAGTCTAAATGCTGACTTTTTTTTTTTTGGTTTTCTTTCCCTAGCTTTGCATTTTTATCTGTGAATTGGAAGCTTCTCTTTTCCTTTCTTTCTAAAGCAAAGAGTTCTACTCTTTGTCTTACATCTTCTACTAAACATTCCGTTTGTTTGAAAGGGAGGCTTTTCTGTCTGTGATAAAGTTGTTTGATTGTTTTCAAAGCCAAGTTCTCTTTGTTTTACCATGGTGAGTGATGATACTGCTTTCTTTTTGTCATTTGTAGCTTAGACTTCTGGAGAAGTTGCGCTGAAACTAGAATTGCATTTTTATGACTTGCTAAGAAAAGACAACACCCTTATTAATTTTCTCATGAAACCTCGAGGGATAATTAAAGAAAAGGGGATAAAATTTAAAAAAAGACTGTTTCCAGGCATGATGTCTAGTTGCTATTTTAAATTTATTGAGAATATATTGACTGATAATGTCTTAGTCTGCTTGGGCTGTTATAACAAAACGCCGCTGACTCGGGGGCTTAAATAACAGAAGGTATTGCTTACATTTATGGAGGCAGAAAGATCCAGGTCCAGGTTCCAGCAAGGTAGATTGCATTCTGAGGTTTCTTCTTCTGCCTCTAGTCAGCTGCCATTTCACTTTGTGCTCACATGACCTCTTCTTTAGCATACACTGTGATATCCTCCCCTCTCTCCTTCACTCCCTCGCTCCCCTCTGCCTTCTCTCTCTTTCTCTCTCTCTTCTAATGGAGACACTAATCCCATCACAAAGGCTCTACCTTTGCAACCTCATCTAAATCAAATTACCACATATACCCCAAAGTCCCCATCTTCAAATGCCATCGATGTATTAATTTTGTGGGGACACAACTCCGTTTATAACAGATACTAATTGTCTTCCCGTGGGTTTGTGATTTGCATAAATCATGATGTCACACTGTGAAGGACATGAGAATCAAAATGGAGTCACTGGTGTCAAAGGCTAACATAAATAAAAAAAAAAGAATAAATAACGCTGGGAGGCTGAGAAGGGAGGACCCTCACACACACCTGCCTATATAAGAACTACTAACTATTACAAAGACCCTCTGAAGGGGCTCATAGACACATTCATGTAACAAGAACTTTTGCCAGGAACTTTTCAAACTACAGCTTGCTACGTGAGTCATAAGGACAGCTAGCTGATGGTACAAGAACATTTGCCTTACACACTGTCTTCACTAATGAACTGGCTTCAACTCTAGAGATAAGCCCTCGAAACCAATGTTCTCTTTGTTCCAAAACAAATTATATGCACTTTTCTCTTTTGCCTGTAAGAGTTTCCCCTCTCCTCAACTTTTTGATGAGTATGGTCCCCATGGTCGGTATATCTCCAATTTGAAATGCCCTATGTGTTCCTGAATAAACTCATTATTTTTGGAAAATCTATCTCCCTTTGCTATTAGGTTGACAATATCCAGATTTTATAATGTAATCTTTGGCGATCATAAGTTAATGTTCCTGTTTCTTGTTCAGTTGGCAAGTGATATTATACCTTTTAAAGATGACAAAAATTTATGGGACTAATTTTTTGGAAGTTTGGGGTTTTCCCCTGTGTATTTCCCGTTCCCTTTTTATAAACTTAAGAATATACTAACACAGATTTTTTTTCATTTATTTCACGTTTAACTCTTATGTATTTTTTGTGTCAGGCTTTCTGCCAGATGTCTCAATATGAAAAAAGAGGAAATCATATACATATACACATATGTATATACATCATTCTTAGTAAATTGCAGAAAAAACAAGAAATGTAATACAGCAAGCCTTCTAGAAAATAACACAGACCAGTCAATTCACAACCCTAAGGTACATAGATGTTTGTTAGAATGTATAAAGATTACAATAAATCAAGTAAAAATGCCAGTAGTCCACAAAATGGAATGTCCAAATGGCCAATAAACATAAAAAATGTTCTTAAAATAATTTTAGAGAGGAAATAAAAATAAAAAGCAGAACTAGATATCATCACACACCAAATAAAATAGCTAGATTGAAGAATATGATAATGTTAAGTGTTGACAGATATATAGAGCAACTGAAATGCTTATACCTGGGTGGTTTGAGTGTAAACTATTTTTGATTACATAAGACAATTTTTTACTAGTATATATTGAGGTTTGTTATATGTGTACCCTATGATCCAGAAATTCCACATGGGAATATACCTACAAATGTTCATACAAAGTGAGATCATGATTATTTACAATAACACTCCGCACAATAGCCAAAAACTAAAAAACACACAAAATAAACAACCTCACAAAAAACAGAACCCTCAAACATTTACTTATATTTGAATGTGTATATAAGTAGTAGTACATAGGTCACTATGAAAGTTTTGAGACAGACTGTGTTATGGTCCCTTATTTCACTTCCAAGAAACCCAGTGGACAATGTCTTTTCTGATTCACTCATGCAAGTTTCAACCTACTTTGCTTATCAGTGTTTCTGGGAAGGCTCCTTGGTTTCTGTTCATGCGGATTTTACCCTTCTTGATTTTTGTGTATCCAAAACTTTTTTAATGACTCATGTATATCCAAAAAGTAGAAGCCTGTATAGCAATGAATACAGCATTTGTATAAAGTACTTCTACCAACAACATAGGTGACATTATTAAACATAATGTTGAGGGGAAGAAGCCATAAACACCTTTCAATTCCACCCACATAAAATTCAAATAGGTAAAGCCACACTGTGGTATTCAAATCAGGAAAGTGTTACCTTCAGGGTGGTGAGTAAGGACAATGAGAACTTGAGGAGAAGGGACACATCTTCTGATTTATGAGTATTCAACAGAAGCTTTCTGAAGAGGACAGATGAACTGATGACCAACACACAAAACATTTATATTTACATGTCACTATTCAATTTACAGAATAATTGTTTAAGTACTAGGTACTTTAATGTTTAGGACCATGTTTGCTCTGCTAATTGAGGTGATAGGTAAGGTGGATGACACAGACATTAAATCTGAGTTTAAAATTTGAGATGTTTCTAAACAACGTATTGACTTACTGTGTCAACACTATGAGCCAGCCTTTGTATTGGCCATAGTTATATAATGACGAGAAGGGTAGATATAGCTCTTGTCTTCATAAAGCTGATGATCTAATAGAGAAGAAAGCAGATGAACAAAACAGTAAAATAAAGGCTATGCTATAAATTCCAGACTCTCCCTCTTACTTACCCACATGATTTTTGATAAAGTCTCTGACCTTAAATCTCTTTATCTGTTAAATGGGACCTTTAACACTCACCTCAGAGACACATTATAGGGATTGACCAAAGGCACATGTGAAAAACTCCTCCCGTACTATGGCTGTAGGTAAATCCTAATCCATTTCCTTTCTCGTCAAACACCAACAATATCTCATGTATGTGTATCTCTTGGAGCATGCCAGCCTCAAAGATTTTTGCAGACTGAGGTTAATTCAACTTTACTGAAAATTGACTGCACAATTCTCATACTGGAACTTTCTTACATCACGTGTTACATTTTTACCACAGTGGGACTATGATATATTTCTTGAGAATTCAAGGTTGACAAAGGCCAACTGCTAAGCTTTGCTATTCCTATATGATAATGGAATATCTTATTCCAATATCTTTGCACCTCATACTTGTATTCTTAAGAAAAATTATTTTTTGTGAGTATTGTACAATTGAAAAGTGGCAAAAATACTTGAAAATTTACAAATATATCTCTGTTATAATAGAAAAGGATCTGATCAAATGTTAGGGTGATATTTCTGTATTCAAGCAATTAAAGTTAAATATAATGAAGTTAAAATTAATTTTTCTTCCAATGAGTGAAATAGTATGGTTCATCAACAGGATGCCTTTAAAATTGCATCATATCACTATTTTCGGGGCTATTTTAGATCTCTTTTTTAATCATCTCAAGCTGCTTTGAGACTGGCCAAATGAAGTACAGCTTTATAAGTGTTTTACTTTCTAAGTGACTTTTTATTTTTTGCCTGGAAATAGAATTGTATTCCTGATTGACTATCTGAAACAAAATTTCAATTAAAAAAAATCCTTAACATTCTTTTTTTATGACACCTTTGTATGTTTTCTTTTTTGTAAGCAGGGAAGTATTTGCTATGGAAAACATAAAGATAGATTTGCCTGATCTATGAAATGGAAATGTCAAACACAAAAATTTTCTTGGAGTTGATTTTACTAACTGTCTCTTTTAGATGTGCAAACAGTAAAGATGTGTAAACAAATTATGTGTCTAAACCTGGAGCCTTAAAGCAGAAGGTGCACTGGTGGGGGTGGGGTGGAGAAGCCTAAGCATGTGGACATCTAGAAATGTCTTTATTTTGCTTTATTGTGAAATAATTGTGTTTAAAACTCTAAATTCAATTCCTTTAGTGATTTAAAGGCAACATCCCCTCTTGTTGCTACTGATGAAAAAGCAGATATTACCCACTTTTTGCTTTTATATAGATAACTTGTCCTCTCGACTTTGAAAATCTTAAGGATATTTTTCTCTATGGTGTTCTATAATTTAATAGATGTTTGCGATTTATGGGTCTTTTTTCATTTTCATTTATTCTTCGCAGCACCTGTGGGCCCTTTCAACATGTAGAGTTGTTTCTTTAGCTCTGAAAAATGGTCTTCTATTATTTCTTTGGTTATTTGTTTCTCTTCCATTTCTTCTGTTCTCTCTTCTTGAAATTATATTGGATGGAGAATAGGGTTGTTATGCTTTTTTCTTTTCTGTCATCTCATCTTTCTCTTTGGCTTTTTTATCCATGTTCTGAATTTTCTTTTTTCTGTCCTCTTTGGTTTTAATTTCACCAATCATCCAAAATTAAAACCTTTCTCCTACAAAAGAGACCATTAAGAAGATGAGACCAGGCACTGTGGTTCATACCTGCAATCCTAGCACTTTTGGAGGCCAAAGTGGGTAAACTGCTTGAGCTCAGCAGTTTGAGACCCTGGCTTTACCAAAAATAGTAAAACTAGCCAGGTGTTGTAGTGGGTGCCTGATGTCCCAGCTATTCAGGAGGCTGAGGCAAGGGGATTGCTTGAGCCCAAGGGTTTGAGCTTGTTATGAGCTATGATGCCATGGCACTCTTCCCAGGGTGACCAAGTGAGACTCAAAAAAAAAAAAAAAAGAGAGATGAGCTATGAAATATTATATACACAAAAATAATTTTTATTTGAAATGTATAAAGAACTCTTTTAACTCTCTAATAGGAAAACAAAGCACTCAATTAAAAAGTGGTAAAATAGTTGAATATACACTTCATCAAAATAATGTAAAGATTAAATATGTATGAATTGTTAACAAGGACATGAAAGGATACTCAGAGTCAGTAGTCATTGGAGCAATGCAAATTGAAGCTACAACATGATACATCCATATACCCTCTGCAGTGGGTACGATGACTTTCAAATATTAAATTTTAGCAAATGTTTAAAAATATTGAAACTCATATACATTGCTCCTGGGAATATAAAATGTTACAACTATTTTGGGAAACAGTTTGGCAGTTTCTTAAAGAGATATGTGTTTAGCATAAAATCTATTAATTCAACCTTTAGGTAACTAAGAAAAAATGTAAACATATATTCTCACAAAGAATGGTAGGCACATGTTCCTACCAGTATTATTGATAAAAGGTTTAAACTAGAAATGATGCCTATCAGTGAATACACAAAATATGATATATTTATCCAATGGAATACTATTCAGAAAGAGAAATAACTTAACTACAGATACACACTGTGGTTTAACTGAATTTCATAATGTTATGCCAATGAAAGAAGCCAAACTTGAAAAGCCACACATTGTACGATTTGAGTTCCATGAAACAGCTAAACAAGTAAACTTCCATCAAGAGTAGGCATTATCATATTTTCCTGTAAGTGAGGAAGGGAGTGGGGATTGATGAAAAGCAGCCTCAGGGAAATTTTGAGGAATTATGGCAATATTTTAAAACTGAATTTTACTAATGATTACACAAATTTGTAAATTGACTAAAGGTCAGGGAACTATTTATATTGGGTGGAATTTATGGAATATAAACCATACCTGACTAAAGCTCTCATGGAAAAAAAAAAGTAGAACATTGTTTTCTGGATCCAACCTGTACCAGAGGGTTTTATTATTTATTTATTTTTAATGTGGGGCTAGAATATAGGGGAAGAACATTGAGGAAACTTTGCTAGACACCATTTCCAACACAGTTTCAATAAATTGAATTTAAAACATGCTAGTCAATTTATTAACCCAAATGTTTATTTAGTAGAACACAACATACCAATTATTCATCCATGAGAGCAAATTCTAACTATAGAAGAAAATGGCCTTGAATACCATTTGAGCAAATTCATACTTAGGAGATGTCATTGAAAGGCACACTCTCCACATACATGTATATGATGGGGTAGGATCATAAAGTTTGGGGAAAAAGGTCATTGTTGTCCATGATTTTCTCATTCCTGTCACTAACCTCACATTGGATCATGCACTTGAAATGTGCTTGTGCACACCTAGTCTGAAATGTTAAACCTTTTCTCCCAAGACAAAAATATTGTCTTTTATCAGAATTATTTTGACCAATACTTTTTGATGGAATTATCCTTATAGTAGTGTCTGCTTTCATATTCTTTTACAGCAAAAGTTCCAGAATCCTGAAGTGGCATGGGGCTCTCCATTGAACTAGTTTGCACATTTTAGACATTACTTCTAATTTTTTTTCTTTCATGCACTCTTGTTATTACTGTTATAGTCTTAAATAAAACAGTTTTAGAGGTAAATATATAATATTTTATTTGCATAATATTAGCTCTTCCAAAACAATACTTTGACCACAATACATATTGTGCTTTTACAAACTCCTATGCTACAGAAATTGAACAACTGTGCTCTGTAACACACACGGTGATCACCAGCAGGTAAGTTTTTCATCATTTATCCACACTCAAATTTTGAAGAATAAGGTTGTCAGTTCCATCTGGAGAAAGACTTTTTTGATTTTGAAACAAGAGAATTGCTCTCCCCAGGATCACTTTGATTAATTCATTTCTTACATTCACTCCCTACAGGTTGCTGACCATGTGTCCTTCATGTAAACAAATGATGTATTAAGATCTCTTTGTTATAAGAGATAAAACTGATTATTACTGTGCTTTGCTGGTCTAAAATATTATAGCCTTAGTGGATTGCTGTTATCTTATTAATTATGAATTAATTTAATTTGTGGAGGTTGAAAGCATTCACTGGTTTTCCTTAATTAATTGTGTTTATATGTTTTATCATTAGACTAGTTTTTATGATGATGATGTGAGCTAATGACACAGCCTTTCATTGTTGGAGACTAGCTCTTGAATTAGATGACAACCATAAATAATGAGAATCACATCTTGTTTTAGTTGCCACTCATGTGCTCTGATACTAACTCAGTCAGTTGACTTATTACAGAGTAAAAGCTAAAGGGAATTTTCTGAGATCGGCCTCTCGGAAAGTTATATGAAATGCTCTGTGCCTTTGGCTCACTTTGAACTCTGTTAGTCCTGTTATCTTGACTGTCCAGGGTATTTTCAGATCATATCCTGGCTCATCTAAGGAGTATGTTCATGTAAATTGTCTTGTCTTAGACAATTTACTTCAACTTTGGGCTTCAGTGTGTTCATCTGTAAATTTGGGGAGAAAATTGCAATTACCATGTTTCCCCAGAACTAAGACATTGTCTTGTATTTATTTTTTTCTCAAGAAGACACACTAGGGTTTATTTTTAGGGGATGTCTTACTCTCCACAGCAAAATGCATAGCCATGCTACATAGCCACACCCATCACTAGGTCTTATCATCAGGGTAGAGCTTATATTTAACAAATGCATAGAAATTCTTCTAGGGCTTATTTTTGGGTAGGTCTTATTTTCAGGGAAACATGGTATCTCAAAATTTGGTATCATAGTCTGTGCTAGTATAACAAAATTCCAGAGACTAGTTAATTTATAAGTAAAAACTTACTGCTCACAGTAATGGAGGCTCAGAAGCCCAAGATCAATACTAGGCACTTTTAGTGTCTGGTGAAGGATAAATCTCTGATTACAAGTTGTTGCCTTGTATACTTGTGTCCTCATATGCCATGAGGGATGGAAAGGTAAAAGGGGGCTAGCTAGTTCCCATACCCCTTTTGTAAGGTTCTTAATTTTTATAAAAGAAGACTTCATGACTTAATCACCTCCTAAAGTCCCCACTTAATACTATCACATTGGCAACTAAGTTTCCACATATGAATTTGGGGAGGAGTGCATTCAGACCATAGTAGTGCGTGATAGGGTTGAATAAAATCACAAATGCAAAGTGGGTAAAGCAGTACCCAACATATAGTTAAATGCTCCATGGAGGTTAGTTGTATTAGTACTATTTCTGTTTTTTTTTTTTTTCGGTCTTAATTTTTATTACTCAAAAAAAGCTTAATTTTCTTATTTAGCTTTCTGACTCTGTGCTTGTGCCTTCAACACTTTCACAACGATTTTCTGCTCCTCAATAAGGAAAGCACGCTTGATCCTGTCACAAACACATTTAGCACACATGGAACCACCATAGGCCCTGCTGATGTGTTTTTTTGTTTTAGACAACCTCATAAGAACTTTAGGTCTCACAGCACGAACCCCTCAAAGTCTGCCTGGGCACACACCACATGCAGATTTTGGTGCTTTCCCAACCTTCTTGGTATAAAGGTAAACAATTCTGTTACCAGGGGTCCGGGACAGCCTGGTTTTGTTAGAGGCTGTATTATAGGAAAGCCTATGACAGTACGTCAAACGCTGCACCATTTTGAGTGCCTCTAGACAGCGTCCCCGGAAGCAGTACTATTTCTGTTTTAATGGTAACTGATCAATCCTTTTAGAACCTGCTTTGACACTCTTTCTCCTCTTGATTCTTCCATCCCAAGTCTGAGATTCTTGTATATCCTTTTTTACTTGAATTTCAAAATGCCAAAGATAAAATTGTAGTAATGTAGGTGTCCAAAATAGCATATTATTTTTATGCTATTTAAATGGACTTGTTAAAATGTGAAACGTATTTTTTTCTACTTCATTGACTATTCCATGACTGTTTCCATGCCAACATGCCTAAAAGTTGGTGGGTTGGTTGAGCATTTTTGGAAATGCATTTTGCAAATATTATTCTTAAAATTTTCTGCTGAGTGTACATAGCTTTATGTTGTGTAATTTAAAAGTCTTTCTTGACCATATACTATCTCCAGTATTACTGTATTTAACCAGTAATTCTTGAGCACCTGCAGCATGGTAGGCATTCTTCTGGTTACTGATGTAGCTTAAAA
The DNA here is from genome assembly GCA_963574575.1 of Galagoides demidoff. Taxonomy (NCBI): domain Eukaryota; kingdom Metazoa; phylum Chordata; class Mammalia; order Primates; family Galagidae; genus Galagoides; species Galagoides demidoff. Next base: position 9,670 of record CAUYQV010084081.1, read on the forward strand.
CTGATCACTGGATTTAACAATGTGAAGGTCATTCGCAATCTTGATAGTTGATAGCCTGATTGGATGTCATTAAGAGAGCATAGGAGTAGAAAAATTGAAGAAATCAAGTATAGATAATTCTTTTGAGCTTTTCAGAGCAGAACAAAGTACATTGGGAAGGAAATGAAAGACTTTAGATTGAGGAGAGGTGATTATTTTTGAGATGAGAAAAGAATAGCTTGTTTGTATGCTAATGAGAATAAAGTCCTGTAGGGCAGGGAAAAGTTGTTGAAACAAAAAAGAGGGGACAATTGTTGGAGTGATGTGAGGAAATGAGAGGTGACAGAATCTGTACCTCAAAGGAGAGCTGTCTGCAATATGTCTTTAACAAGAGAAGAGTCATTCAAAGTGAAAAAGAGAAGTTAAATATTGCTCACGGATGTTCATTATTAGCTAAAATGTGTTTAGTCACACTTTCTTATAAATAATGAAATTATCATGGAATTTCTTCCCTCATTACAAATGCTTAATATCTGCTCTCGTCCATAGCTCTTCTCCCTTTAGATGGCCTCACCTTCTATTTTCCAGGACTTACCTTTATTTTTACAGTTAGCACGAAGTCTTGTGTTTGCATGTCTCTATCTCTCCCATTAGAAATCAGCATCTTTGGGTCTATAGTGCCTGTCACCTATAAGATCAAGAGATCAAGAATAGTAAGTGGAATAAAAACCTACTATTTTCCCCTAGCTAGAGAGAGGCTGTTTCTAATTTCTTCAGAGAAATCATTAGTTGGCTTTCCGCCTTCTGCATTTAGTGTAACTACATGTGACATCTTTAGGACAGGTGTGTACATGTATTTGTGTGTGTGTGTGTGTGTGTGAATTTTTTAAGTAGAAATGTTTCTGAAGGTGGGGTAAGTTCACTAATTTGTGGGAAACTACATGCAGGTCAGCAGTCTATATTTCACTTCTGGGCATATGCATTGCTTAGACGTGTGTGCACATCAGACTTTTCCAATGATGAGGAAATGAAACTTTCTTAGGTTTTGGTGGAAGAATGACTCAAGGACAGGCAACAGTAAAAAAAAGTAGGTTGCTCTTTCCCCTTTACTTATGGTAAAAGAGAGAAGTTTTAATTGCTTTAATTAATGGCTTGGGTTTCTTTGAAATTTCCTTGCTCTTAGGTACAGCCATGATAACATCGCAGCCTCTCTGTGAATCAGTTCCAGAAGCAATGAGGGACATTGACTTTATTCAGATGAAATAGCCTTTGATTTCTTCTTATGTAAAAGCTGCTTATCATAGTTACCACCTTGACTTGGCCATTTGCTCTCAACTAATTTCTCATTCCTCTTATCAGAGTGATGTTTTACTTAAATGAAACTTCTGAGAACTCTTTTTGATTGGGGGTAAAGAATAGAATTACAAGGAGGAATGCACAAAATTATAGGCTTTTAGTGAACTTGAAGATCACTCACTTAATGGAAGAATCTAGATTCGATCTGGAATCAGAAATAGTAGGGTAAAAGATGAAATTCAAAAAGAAAAAAAACCATTTGTAGATTATATAATACTAAGAAATCAATATTAATTTTCTGATTTTGAAAATCATATCCTTGACATATATAAGACATTTGAGGAATCTGGATGAAAAGTGTTAGGAGATTATTTATGAGAGCTATCTGAATTCATCTAATTCTTGAAGATGAGTGTCTCAACATAGTCTAAACTTACACACACTAGGTGACAATGTGTAAAACAAGGTTGCATTGTGGATGAAACAGGAAGTCTGTCAGAAATGGTATATTTCAGGGCAGTGCCTGTGGCTTAAAAAGGTAGGGCGCCAGCCCCATTTGCCAGAGGTGGTGGGTTCAAACCCAGGCCCGGCCAAAAAAAAAAAAAAAAAAAAAAAAAAAAGAAATGGCATATTTCAGAGTAAAGCCATTGAAATTGCTGGAAATAGTAACTTTGAGGAAGGCCTAGAAAATAATCAGAGAAATTTTCAATGTAATGATTATGGGCACTTTAGACATGCTGTCATGTGTAAGAGGGATTTGATTTTCCTCTATAAACTTAATAGGTTTATTAAGGGCAATGAATAGAAGTATGAAAGATTGGTTTTAGGTTAATGAGTAGAGGAAATTTCTGACAATTAGATCTATTCAAAAATGAAATGGACCTTATCACACATGTTCATTACTATCACTGGAGAGTTAAACTAGAGACTAGGTGAAATTTTGGGTTTTAATATTGCAGGAGATCCTGAATTAGGGAGGAAACAACAAAAATCAAGCTACAACATCTTTTTCAACTTTGATAGATGATTTTGTTTACTTGCTAAATAAGTGATACTCTTAATTTTGTAATTTGCTGTATTAATACTACACTAATATTAGCACTACGTGTTTGTGTGTGTGTTTGTGTTTCCCCTAAGGTACAAGGTGTTTGAAAAATTTGTTCTAAGATGGTAACTTTTATGGATTATATATGTGGATGATATTAGATGCTGCACAGTACCTATTAAATGTGATTTATTTGTCGGTAGAACAGTAGCCTGAGATTGCTCCAAATATATCTACAGGGTGCAGGTTTGAAATTAATGTGCTAGGGTACTTTAATGTAGGGAGCATGCTGGCTGGGTTTGCTGAAATTTGGTGCAGCCAAAGGCTCTTAACCTTGATGGATGGTTGTTTCCTTCTTGATCAATGCATGAATCATCTTTCCTAGGTCAACAAAGAGAGAAAACAGTAGGTGGTCCTGCCTACTGCTGGATTAAGTTCAAAGCCTGGAGAGAACTTTGCATTTGTAGGGCAGATACAAGAAAATGTGTTTATTTAAATCCTTGGCACAATGCACTTTTTCAGGTTCACATTGCTAATGCTGGTTGAAAAAGGACCAGCATTCCTTTCTTCCCTCATTGGAGTGGCTTAGATGAGATCATAGAAAACATCCTTAGACTTATATCTGGGTTTTGTGCAAGAAAGAACATTTGATTTATTAAAAAAACATTGTCCGGTTTTAAGTATTAGATCAAAGTAAATTCTTAAAAATCTGTTGATGTAGTGGATTATCATTTTCCTTAGGAAATCAATTTCAATGTTACAATGCAACGCTGTGATTGGCCAGTTTTCTTTCAGTTTCTCGGAAGAAGGAAGAGAATCTTCTACTTCATGGCAGAGGCCCAAATGCTAACCCCTAACAGCCCCTACATTGTAGGCAAATCATGAAAAGATAGTCTACAAGGTAATTAAGTGCAATTACCAAAAGGCTTTGGGGTTTCAGATATTAGTTTTAAGATGCTGTCAGGAATATCTGGATGAAGCAAAAGTAAAGGAAAATTCTACAGGATAAATTTTTACTGATTTAAATTCAGCAACCAAAACATAGGTGATAAAATATATAAAAGAGGTTTATCTATGAAAACAATTGGCTTTACATAAATAAAATAGGCCATTGGACAAGGCATACCTTGTTGGAATTCAGATTCTTTTGCTTACCAATTTTATATTCTTAGAAAAATGGCTTATTTTTCCTGAGTCATTGTAATTTTTTTAATTTGTAAAGTAGACAAATAATATATATTTCAAAGGGCTGTTATGAGAAATAGCATAGCTCATCTTGAGCACTTGGCACACTACCTCATTTGTCTACCTTAATAGATACATTACATTTTTCACTAAAAGTTGATTACATCTGACAGATACTATCTCAATTAGGACAAGAACTTTGGAGATACCTATTTTTCTCGGTATTCCATGAATCTAGCACTGTGCCTTGGCTATAATATTAATCACTAAGTATTTATGGTCTTAATTATTTTAATAATTTTATTTCCTATTTTCTTGAGAGTTTAACTGAAGTGAAGTATTTGTCGGTGAGCTTGTAATTGAGGGAGTCATGGGGAGGTCAGGTGTGATCCTCCTGCCTTATGTCTGGATGCTTGGCTTTTTCTGTCTGTTGATTCTAAATCCTCTTCTTCCGAGAAAGGCAGATGTATCATCTGGGAAATGCAAATGTAATCTTTTCAGAACTGGAAAAATTCAACCTGTTCTAAATTTACAACAAAACTCTAGAGCTTTTGCTGGAAGAGGAAGATGTTTCCACTAATGTTGTTTCTTTTGATGATTCTTTTATGGTGATGGTAGAATCAGATCTTTCTGGATCTATCTTCTCTAAACATCAGGTGAAGGCAGTTCTTTTTGGCACAGCTGAAACTTCTTATTCCTTTAAGATTTGGAAATTGTCTCAATGTTTTAGATTAATCAAAAAAGAGGTGACATTAACTTTTCCCAGGTGATTTTCGCTCGAATACTTGAAGCCTCTCAACCCATTCCACAAATAACTGTGTGCACGTGTTCTTTAAACGAATGAATTGTTTGAGCTCGCTCTCAGATTGCCACATCATGCAGACCAGTTATTTCAGAAAGAAGACCATGATTTTTTTTTAAATTTCTCCCATCAGGTCTCTGTAGTTAAATTTTCATGGTGGAGATTTTTAATTTAAACATTTACTAAACCTTTATTGCTTTCCTTTTATCCCCCCCATTCCCTTATTTTTTCTTTCATAATCCACCTGAGATACCTGAATCACTTCTGATCTTTTTACTTCTTTGTGAACGAAAAACTGGGTTTTACTTCACATTTAATGGAAGAAGTGATTTTGTATCAGTGACCTCAAATCCTTCTCTGAGCACTCCCTAAATGCAGCTGACTTATTTTTAATGTTAATGATCGGACAAAATGTATAGACAGACCACAGCAGTTGAAACAAACGTTTTTCCAACCGTGGTTGGCAGTTCACTTGTAAATTGAAATACAGAAAAATATTTGCCATTGATGAGCATTCTGGAAACAGAGATCACAGTATTGTCTGGTGTTAACTCTATAGGTCTGTTGAGACTCAATTATCAGCATGACTACTTGGAAAGTCATACCTTATATACAATGCTAATGAAACTGAATGGTGGATGTAGCAGTGGGAAAATTAATTGAGATCACTTGTACATCAGAAACTACAGTCTGTGAAGTTGGCAAAACTTTATTCTTGACCATGTGACTTGTTATGTGATATCTGTCAGCCTCAGTACTCACTTCTAAAAAAGAATATAAATGCACAATGTAGCAGTCGTTCTAATAGCCCAACCTAAAGAATAAATGTCAACACACTAGTGCCACATGTGGTCCCTGGCCATCTTACTAACCACAACTTGGAAAGCAAGATATGCCTTTGAAATTTATCCTTAACATTGGTTACCTAAGTTTGGGAAAATTATGTATCCTTTGAGTGATGTTACATATCCTTTGAGTTAGTGTCTCTTTTTTGTGGAGAGAATTCCTAGGGTGCAGAGGAATGAATTAATCCTGCCTCTCAGCACTTCGGACACTATTGTTATCTGCTAATTCTCAGCTCCTCTTGTTGAATTTATTCATCTTACTTTTATCTCCATTATTCAATCCTGTTGAACATTTTTAGTTTGTTTGATGTATATCCTTTTGCTTATATATGATCTTACAAAACAAGCTAATTCTTTGGTTTGCGTGTAGTGCTAATTTATATAATTTATATTCTGTAATAGACCTCATCTTTTATCTTCCACCCATATTATGTTTTTAAAGATCTATCTGCATGCAGGTATAGAAGTCTATATGTTATTCCCTTGTATGCCTTCATGATATTTTACCCGTCCATTCTTCCAATGATAAACATCTGGATTGCCTCCACTTTTCCCATTGCATTGGCAGAAATTAGAACA
>CAUYQV010084082.1:0-49915 GCA_963574575.1 Galagoides demidoff
GATCATAATTAATGATATGTTTGTAATCATGGTTATTGTTAGATTTTTATGAGATATGAGTATCTGGAAATACTGTAGCAATACTTAGTGTAAAATTTTGGACCTCAGACACTGTGGCTGTCTAATGTAATTCTTTAAAAACCATCTGCATTGTCAGTAAGCATAGTATACTTATTGTACAGATCTCAGTAATTTTTTAATGTTTATGAAGTTATATTTATCAAATAAAAATTTTCCTATGAAAAAAAGAAAGCGATGTGTGCACACTGCTTCTGTTCTCCATCTTGACTCCTTCTTTATTCAGTATTTAAAATTATCTAATAATATCCTTTACACATGGTCATACATTTTCAACTAGAGTGTTCACCTTATAGATTTGTCTAAAATCATTAATTGTAAAGATATTTCCTTTCCATGTGTATATTTTATGTTTTTTTCTCCAGTCATTTATTTTATGTATCTTTCACATGAAGTAAATATTTCATAATCAATGAATGTATATGTATATATACTATGTATATGTATCTATAAATATATAAAATAATAATTTCTCTTTTGCTAATTTTCTTCTTGCTGAAAAGGTTCTCATCTAATCATCCTATTTCCATTTGTTTTCTATTTGCATTTACTATTTTGCATCCACATTGTTAATTGAGCTACAGTTTATTTTTATGTCAGTTTCATGTGGGTTTGGAAATTTGTATCTTTCATGGAATAATTTATTCTTTTTGTAACAGAAAAATATATTTTTTCCCAAAATTTAAATATTCCTTGGTCTATTTTTGAATTTTTTAATGTCTTTTCTGTATCCTCTTTCTTGACATTATGTTTTCCATTGTACTTGAATACTTAAATACCAATAAGTCTTTCCCCTCCGTTCTACTAACGGGTAATGACATAGCAGTTTTAAGGAATGCTTAAACTGTAAGTGCTAAAGAAAATTAAATTAGATATTTATATAGCTAAAATTATCAGAGAACAAGCCTAAAATGCTAGGCTAATTGGCTCTGTGTTCCACTAAACTCATATCACAGACATTATTATTTTTAATATAATTTAGATCAATAGTATGATTTCCCAACCTTGTCATCCCTCTGTTTCTCACTCTCTCTTTTCATTGCTCTTACAAGACTTTCTCATTTGAGGGCCCTAAAGATTAGGTCTGATAAACTATATTGCTTCTGTGTTGTCTCTTGTCACGTTGACACTGATCGACCCTATCTGGCTCAGGGAAGTGGTAATACACGGCTTTAACCTTATTTTTGTGGTTATTGTTACTTTCTTTGTGACAAAAGAAAAGACTATGGCCTTCTTGATAAAAGTTTGAACTAATGTCCATGTGGGCAAAATATAAAACTAGAGAGCAATGTCTCAAACCACGTTCTGGTTTTTCCTTTACCTGGAGGATCACGTGCTTCCACGCACGAGTTTCACTTTCTCATCATGTTCATCATGGCTATCACACCTGAGTGATATGCATGGATGACTCTCTAGGACATTTCATCTGGGAGGTATGAGTAAAGGGATCTGATACAAAGGAGATTCTGCTTCACAACACTAAAACACTCAATTAAAATGTCAGTTCTGTGCTAACATATCTAAAACTTTATTTTGTATCTCACCTATGAAAATTGTTAGTGCCATGGTCTCACAATTATCTAATAACTTTGCTTATTATAAAATGTAACAGAACAATTAAGTATTATTTAAAGAATCACCTATTTGATATTTGATTCCAATGTTAGTAAAGTCCTTTTTATCAATGACTTTTCAGAATTACAAGAGTTCAAAAGGAAATAAACTTGGGGTATAACATTTCAAAGAAAAAGCATAATATCCAGCTACTATCATGCAGGTTCAGTGAAATTCAGTCTGTCTGCCTTTCTTCCTAGATCTTTCCTTATCACTCATCTCTGACATGCTTTCACAGTCATCCTGGTCCTGGTTCTTGAATCTATTTTACCCTAAGATTAAAAGACTCTTGGTAGCAGGATTGTATGGAGTCCTCTTGTCCAGATGATTCTTATATTCTGTCTTCTCATACACCTTTGCCAGTGACTCCATTCATCTTTCAGACTCTAGCTCATTGTTAACTGAGTGCTTTTCTAAAATTCAGTTCTTTATTAACTAGCTTCTTGATTTTTCAGTATCCATGCTCATAGTAATAATAGTTTCAGGGTTTTTTATTGGGCAGCCTCATCCTCGTTGTCTGAGTTACTTCATTTCAACATGAATTTCTAAGAATTTCCAACTCTTCTCTCCTCGTGTACTTACACACACACTCACTCTCACACACACACACTCACTCACACACACACACAGAGACTTCTATTTAACTCTGATTTTTTTTATTCTGTACTTTCTCTTCAGTCATATCTGTGAATTTAAATTTCTTTCTTTTTCTTAAAAGTACAGAGCCTAATGTTCCTTTTCAGAATTGTTCTTTGACCTTAATTTAAATTCTTTTCATATTTTTAAAAAATCAAGTTGGTTCAAAGAGTATCAGAAATGAAACTCCTATTCTCATCCATACACAAAGATGAACATAATTAAATTTCAGGAAAATTTTATGATTATACCTAAGACCTGGTCAATGATAATTGGAAACAAAAATTATCTTTAGTTTGTCAGGGGGGAAAAAAAAGAGGGGAGGAAATTATGCCAAACTTAAATATATTCCTGTCATCTAAATTAAAGACTATCTATTAAAACTTTTACAGCATGAAAATAGTAATATATTCATTTCTTACAAAACCAGTCTAGAACATGTTTCTTCAATTATTCAGAACACTTTCATATGCATATTCATTTATTTCGAATATCTTTATTTTATCTTAAAGTATGTATTTACTGTATTGATTTAATGTCATATCTTATCAATTTACACATTTTGTTTTTTTCTCTACTAAGTATCATACTAGCTACATTTTGAATATTTTATCTGTTTTGGTGTACTTAATGTAAATGCTTTTTACTAATAAATCATTTATAGCACTTTCCTTTACCTTAAGTGTGACATATTGTACATTCTTCACCAGAAAACATGTAAAATAAGATGTGTCAGTAGTTACTCCATTGCAAAAAAAAAAAATGTTCTTGGTACAATCGATAAATCAGTATGTGTGTGTGTGTGTATCTTTCAAGATATTTTAAACTGTTTTACTTTTTTATTCTTGCACAGCACTTATAAATTTCTGACATATTATGTTCTTTACTTATTATCCTTATTTTCATTTCCTGCTATGAGTAAGTCTCTGGGCAAGAAACTTTACCTACGTACTTTCACATCTATATCCACACACACTTACTCTAAATGGCTTTGGGGTTTGAAAATTCATTTTCTAGGGGGCAAAATGAAATTTAAAAAATTTAAACAGTTGAAATTCTCTTTCAACACAGTTTATTTTTTATGAAAAGGATAGAAATATTAAGAATTTTATAGCACAAAAATTAAGAATGACAGAGCAAATAGGAGAGAAAACTTTATATGGATTGATAGAAAGGGTCATTCAAAATTAGCAAAAATTTTTTTTTTTCAGTTTTTTGGCTGGGGCTGGGTTTAAACCCATCACCTCCAGCATATGGGGCTGGCACCCTACTCCTTTGAGCCACAGGTACTGCCCTAAAATTAGCAAAATAAATTAAGGAAATTATGTAGATAAATCAAGTTGTAAAAACTTGTGTAGTGGAAGAGAAATAAAGATTATTTTATTTTATAAAATATCTTTGTAAGCAAAAATAAAAAATATGATGACCATAACATATTAGGCATGTCAAACATAACTACATCATAATATTCATGTTCTCACTATATTCAATATTCCTGTAAATGAACTTGGACTAAAAAGTAGAGTTGAAGGAAATTACTCTTTTGAAAAATTATTCTTCATGACTAACTTGTGTAATCTCAAACTTTAAAAGTAACCATATGAAAATGGGCAAAAAAGAAATAGTTTTGACAGAGATAAGCAAAAAATTGCACTGGAAAAATTAATCAGGCAAGGAAGATTATTTAAGATTTCTGTAATTAGGAAGAGGGATTCAACTCAACTCCATTTAAACAAAGGGCAGGAGACGTTTTTTACAATTGGAGTGAATTAGTGGTAGTGAAGTACTGGCTGATGTTGGAGGGGAGGTTGGTCAACATGAATAGACCATCTATATTTGCTGATCTTCATGTATCTATCAAAGTTAGCCTCCTACACTCCCAAATAGACTGGGAGATATGTATGTTGTCATCCTTGATGATTATCGTCTAAATTAAGGTCAGCACAGTTTTGTTACTCTTCCTATACTCCTGCCTCCTTATAGTTCACTCCAACTGTAAGTCTGAGATGTCCCATGTCCTTAAATACTACATTTGATAGTTGATAGTGCTGAAATTTTACTTCAACTTTTCTTTGTTATTTTTGTCATGAAGGTACATCCTCATTCTTTAAAATGCCCATTTTGCCTTATGATGATCTTACAAATCTGGGGGGAGCAATTTCTATAAAATTCAGTAAGACAAAAATTTGTGTTATTTTTTGAAATGAGTTCTTCTGTGGAACCAATACAGTGCAGAAACCTCGAAGTATCAACAGAGTGAGAGATATGTGTGTCATGAATACACAGGACATTTATGGCTAGAGAAGTTCTCTTCTGGTGATATTAATATTGAAAATGAGCCAATGGATGATTTGAAACCAAGGTCAATACTGATGACCTGAAAGCTGTAGTGGGAGCTAACCCAAATCAACCTATGCATGAGTAAGAAGCAAGCTTTGGCATTATTATTCTAACAATATTGAACAATTTGAAATAAATTGGCAAGTAAAGAAACTTGATGGGTAGATTGCATTTGAATTAAATGAGCTTCAAAAGAGAATTCATCTCAAAGCTTGTCTTTCTTTGTTGTCATGACATAAAGGTGAACCATTTCTACACTGCATTTTTACAAATGATAAAAAATGCATCTTTCGGACAATCACAAGTGTTTGGTGCAATGTTTGCATAAAGATGAAGTGCTAAACACAGTCCAAAAATGAATATTTAACAAAATAGCACTAATGGTGTCTGTTTGGTGCTCCACTATAGCTTTATGAAATCTGGTCAATTGATTACAATAGATATCTATGGCAACCAATTGGATGAAATGATGAGGACGTTTGTGAATAAGTGTCTAATAAACACTACTGCTCAAATGACAGAAGCTGGGCTTGGAGACTCTCTGTCATCCACCATATTGGCTAGAGTTGCACAATTTGACTAACAAAAAATGCTGTATCCATGTAATATTTTGAAATAAAAAGGTTCAATTTAATTTAAAATATATAATTTAAAATGTAGAACACAGTTCAATCTAACAACATTTATTGAACACCATGACATGTCCTATAGATAGAAATATGAATGACCTGAGATTTTCTCCTAATAATCTTAGTGGGGAATTGTATATTTAAAAGGACTATTTAGGTACACTGTTGCATATGAGAAGTAATTATCTGTAGAGATGTTGAAGTTAATGGATTCTGGAGCCAGCCTAATTGAGTTTGAATTCTCAGCTTTGCTAATGGCTGGCTGTGTGGTCTTTGGCAAGTGAATTAACCTTTCTCTACTTCTATCTCATTAGGCACAAAGGGATGAAAATATCAGCTACTTCATATGATTGTAGTCTGGGTTATGTAATTAGTGCCTATACAGAGAACTTGCTTAACTCAGAACTAGAATTATAATTTAATACAATTTATCACAGTGATGGTGAAGTCCAGATCGTTGAGGAGGGTAGGGATGACTTCCTTAAAGGTACTCTTACAGAGATGATTCTGGGTTTCAAAGGCTGAATTAAAATTCTCTAAACAAGGGTGATGTAGAGAAGTCTAGGAATGGAGAGGGATCAGCCATTGACAAAGACAAATGTTTGTGAGGTTATAATCTGTAAACGTCATCAATTCATACAACTGGATTGTGAAGTGTAGGGTGGGGAGCAGAAAAGGGGAACCAAAGAGATTAACAAGAAACTGATTATGAAAAAAAATTGTGTTGTCCCTCAAAGACTTTGTTTTATCTTGTAAGTGATGGATATAGATTAACAGTATCTTTTAAAAGGAGGTGAACTGGTACGATTTGATTTTGCATAGGTCTCTGGAGGCAATTCATTGAGAGAAATAAGATGAGGAACAGATCAGGAGACTATTAGAAATAACCTTGGATGATATAGGATAAGTTTTTCTGCAGTAACAGGTTAATTTATATGGCTACTATTTTTGAAATACTAATTTTTCTTATTTCATGTCTTAAAATTTCAGTGAGGAATAAAATACCACAGAAGAACTAATTTTTAGAGGAATACCCTAATTTAGAGAAAATTGACACCATTGACTGATGACAAGTTTGTGAACATCTTTTGTGATAATTATATACATAGAGGAAAATTTAATATGATTTTTTTCCTTTTTCTTCCTCAGAACAACAGTAGTGGTGATAGTAATGGTAGTAGTAGTGGTCTTATATGTAGTATTATGACTTATTTGGTTAGGAAAGTTGGGTTACATTTGAATTGAAATAATAAAATTAAAAGGTATCTAAGTTCACGCCTGCCCATTTGAGTAAGTTCTTATATCAAAAATTATTTTCCTTCGTACTGCTTACATCTTCCCATGGAACATTGATCAATATAATATCATTGTTTTAAATTTTGAAATACAACCGTACTGTTCAATAGGAAAATACCAGTATTCTTTCTATCATGTATTATCTATGATCCTTATTAGAGCCACAAAGCATAACAGGGAATCTAGAATTCCAGGTACTTCTATAATGCATGTCCTAAGTTCACAGTGATTTCTCAAGCATCTGTTTGCTACTGTAACGATGCCTTGCTGAGGTAGAAAGAGTGATGGTCTCTCTTCTATGTTTGAAAAAACTATGACTTGCCCTAATTTGCATAGCCTTAGGATGCAATCTAGGATAGACCTAGAAACTGATTTCAGGCTTTTAAACTTTGAACCTAGTATTTTATTTTGTATCATGTATATATGTCCCAGGAACAGTATAGAAAACATAATTTGAGGGCAATGCCTGTGGCTCAGTGAGTGGGGCACTGGCCCCATATACTGAGGGTGGCAGGTTTGAGCCCTTCTCTGGCCAAACTGCAACAAAAAAATAGCTGGGCGTTGTGGCGAGGGCCTGTAGTCCCTGCTACTTGGGAGGCTGAGGCAAAAGAATCACCTCCAGTTCTCACAGCTGGAGGTTGCTGTGAGCTGTGACAGGACAGCACTCTACTGAGGGCAACAAAGTGAGACTCTGTCTCTAAAATAATAATAATAATAATTTGAATTATAGCTCAGCTGCATAGATAGTTGAATTTAAATGATATTACTGAAAATGATAAAAACAATAAATTGGGCAATTTGAGATTTTTACTCTGAGCCAAGAGATTTTTTTGAACCCATTCTGTGAGTCAGAACAAAGCATGAAGAAAAAATTGCAAAATAAGTAATACCCTGGACTTGACATAGATTTAATTTCTTGGGCACAATGTTTAATCTCTTCAGTTCTCCATTGAAACAATCTATCTAGAGAGTTATAACAATTATTTCACAAAGATGTCAAGAAGTTTAAATCATGGATATGTACAAAAAGGCTGAGTATGGTGTCTAGGAAAGTAGTCTCTTAGTACATATTTGGCCTTTTCTCTTCATTAGCCAGCTTTATAGATCTTGGGTTTCTTAAAAGAGGTGAAGAGCAGCAGAGCCTGGCTTTTGACAAATTTGTTTTTCAATGTAACGTATGTTCTACGGCCAGTAGGGGGCAGCAGAACACCAGTCGCAAATCCAGGAATCTCAAGTCTGGAGGACTTACAATGCAGGTGAGAAGCCCCTGGTCTCTCCGAGAGATCTAGATCTGTCAGGAAAAGACAGAAAACCTAAAGCTGTCCTAACTGTAGACACCTAGGCTTGAGAAAGTAGACATCTCCAAAAGGAAGACTGGAAAGCCAACTAAAATATAAAAGCAGTGTTGGCTATGCCATGTCCCACAACAAAGTGAGGTCATAAAAATTAATATGGGGTTCAAATGAGCTTGAAATGGATTTGATCATAGTCTCTGTTCTTGGTTAGAAGTTTCTTGTGGTATTGGAAGAGCCTATACCTGCTTCCTAAACAGGGCTTCTCTGGGCCCTTGAGGACAAGCTTAGTATTAGTGAATCAGAGTCTCTCATGCCAGCCTGGCTTGTGTGTGCAGTGCTTCAAGTTTGGAGTGGGGATTACACTTTCCAACACACTGTCAGAAAATTAGGTGAGAAATTGAGAAACACTGGGGAGAATAAAAGACTCCCAGGCCAGTTTTAAAGACTTTGCCCTCCCAGTATATGAGATATTAGAGATGTTACTTCAGGGGATGGGAGCCTAATGTTATGACTGTCTTATGAATACTTTGCTTTCTTCTTGTGTTCTCAGAATAAGTTATACTTTATTGACATGACAGAGACATCTAGAGTAATATACACACTGAGTCTTAATAGGGCAAGGCTAAGATGTGTTGACTAAAGCAATGATACGGAAGCATGGAACCCATTTAAGGAACAAATAGGGAATAGGGAACTCTAGTGAAGTTGAGGGTGCTTTGACTCTCTTGAATTGAATGTTTTTCACCTCTCTTGATGTAGCAAGATAAAATAGATCATAGAATGAAATTAGATAGAAATTTAATGCCAGAACTCAGCTTTTGCTACACATGGCGCTTACCTTTTTAGATCCATGGAGAGTGGAAGGTTCTTAACTTAAATTCTATTATTTGGTGATCTGATTCTATTAGATCAAATCATAGGTAATTACAGCTCTTTTTCTCAGTATAACTATATTCACATACTAGAAATATGTCAGCAAAAGAATAGATAAGTTTTTTTTTTCTCTCAAGGACCATTTGCTGTGTTCTGATAGAGTTGAGAATTGAGGTGTCAGGGTTATATTCAGCAACATTTTCTATCTCCTTAAATTCTTTCTGAAAATGAAAGTTATTGGAAAATTTTTATTTATTTGTAGATAACATATGTTGAATTACTGTGTCCTTAAAAGTCCTCTGAGATCCACATCAGGCATGGCTTTTTACCTCCAAGAGAAAGGTTTATCTCAGGTCCTGTCTGATTCTACTCCCAAAGTGATAACTTTTTACTCATTCCTATTCTTAGTCCTTACCTGGATGCTGTTGATTGAATTATGTCCCCCCAGATTCATCTGTTGAATCCTAACTCCTAGTACTTCAGAATATGGCCTTCTTTGGCATGGTGTTGTTCCAGACATTATTAACTACCATGAGAGCGCTAGAGTGACCCTAATCCAGTATGTCTGGTACTCTTTTTTAAAGAGGAAATTTAGACACAGGAATAGATACCCACACATGAAAACCACCACGTGATGTTTGGAGTTATGCTGCCACAAGCCAAGCACTCCCTGAAGCTAAGAGGGAAGCCTGGAACAGATCCTTCCCTTGCACCATCAAAGGGGATGTCTCTTTGATATTAGACTTCTAGCTTCCATAGCGAGGACAACAAATGTCTGTTTAAGCTGTTCAGTTTGTGGTGCTTTGTTATAACAACTCTAAAATCTAATACAAGAGGGAAGCACATGTTTCTGCTGAGCACCCTATTAGTAAGTAATGTGGCTTCTTTCTCAGGACAGCATCTTCTACAGGAATATCTCTGTTAAGAAACGGTTGTTTAGCCATTGAAATAGTGCCAAAAAATGTAACCTTTTTGTTTTCTATAATTTATTATTTTTTTACTTCTGATCACTGAGACAGTATTCAATTCCATTAACATTCCTTTTAAGATTAAATTCACAAACTTTGATGATACCTTGGGTTATAATGATGACACACAATTTAAATAAAATATATTCTACACAGTCAATACAAATGACATGAAGAATCGATGAAGAAGTAATTTATAATTCTGATTCATATAATTATGGTACCGGATCTTATAAGCATCTGTGGTCAGCCAACTCTGCTCTGCCCTTCTGGGGAGTTGGCCTCAGTGGTGGTAGCAACCTGACTGAAGGTGCTCCCTGTCTGCTTAAGATGCTACTCACCCAGCTGTGCTGTGCAATGATTTGCTGTACTTCTCTGTTGATTATTTTACAGACCTATCTTCTACATTTCATGGGGTGACTTTTGAGTCATGCATCATTAAAGTTAGGAGACACATGGAAAATGCAACTGAATGTCTTTAAGAAAGCTTTAAAGAATGGTGATTTTGGAAAATTGAGATATAGAAGCCAGTACGTCAGTCAAAATAGTTATCTCCAATTTTAAGAGTATATTGATATTCATCTAGTGAATTCAAACATTGAATTGTGAAAGTGTACCTTTTAATTTGTGAAAGTTAACATCCAATCTAAAACTTAAGGACTTAGCATCCTTTATTGACAAAGTGAATGGAATAACTGTTCAGGTTTTCTTCTCTGGTGTGGGAAAAATCACTCTAGAGATGTAAGCTTTTCTGCCATCATCCTGGCCACTCGTTTTGGCCTAGTAACCCAAATTTACTGAGATGACAATAAAGACATCTGTGATGAATTAAGTGTTTAGTTATTGAGCAATTCTCTTTCCAATATGAATAAAAAGCCTAGAATAGAACATAAACTAGAAATGACAACATAAATCAAAGCTAAAAAATGCCCACTTTGGTGTTAGATTCAGGAGTAATACATGTAATCAGCATTTTAAGGGTTTGTAGTGTTTAAGATAATTTAATATATTAGATCATCTGAGGTTATATTACATTAAAATTTACAATTTAAAACGTTGATTATAGACTTGTGATATCAAGATGAAAATGTAAACAAATTGGCCAACACTCTACACTATATTGTGATAATCAAAACAGTTGAACTATATTCATAAGCTTAACTTCTTAGAGTCTGAAAAATTATTTTTAAGCATTTGGGAAGGGTTTCCTTGTTAAGTTGCATTAAAAAATATAAAAGGAAAGTAGAACTGTTAAATTTTAAGTAGATTTAAATGTAAATTATAATCGGGTTGTAAGTAAAACTTTTCTAAAGGTGGCTTAATCTGTTTATTTTGACTTTATCAAACAAAAGTGAATATTACCTTTTTTATTAGATTATGAAATGGAATAATACTCTTTATACATAAGTTATGAAGAAAGCAGTGTTTCTAAATTTCTTTCTTTAACATACTGATTATTTTAAAACTAAGAAACCATACATGATACCTAACAAAACCACCGTGACGATTATGAAATCCATGTTGACACTATGCTATACTCTGAGTTTTATTATGGGACGAGCATTGGAAACCCGGCTGCTCCAGACTTTAGTTCTTACCTTCCCAGTAATGTTAAATAATGAAAAACGGAGACAGATGCTGTTGTCAATCTCTGTCAGCTGCTGCTTCCAAAAAGTTTTAATATCAAAGTGTGCCCAGTCCCATTATCTCATTTTTAGGAGCTATTGCCGATCTAGCATTTGGACTGCAAATATAGAAACTACTGCTGTTTGAAAAGTTGTCCTTTAGGACTTTCTGCTCTGTGGCAAGGATCTCTATTCTTTATGATCTCTGAGTGTGGTTTTCAAGCTTTCTGAAGTGACATTTTCAAATTCCCAAGATTATCTTTTCTTCCGGGGTAAAAAATAAGTTATTTTACTATTTGGTACATTATGTATCAAATAGATATTTGACACTGCTCCTAAGGTAAAAACACAAGGTGGATGGCATCCATGTGATGATTAGAATTTATCAGAACAGAAGAGTTACCCACGTTTCTGTTGGGTGTGATTCTCAAACTACTTAAGATGCCACTTGCGTAGTTTGGAAAACCATCTGTTTTGAGACTTGATGTTATATTCCTACTTCTTGAATTAACTAGTCTGTGCCTGAGGGAAAGCTACCGTATCTGTAACTTTTGGTTTCTTTATCTACAACATACATCATTAAGACCGATTATCAACAAGCCTTCTTCAAGCCCTACTCTTTATAACTCTTCAAACTCAGAGATGCTCATGTAACCCTTTTAATGCGCTGTAAATGATTTCAGCATTTCACAAAACATACAGTTAGTAATGAGTTTGTTCTCTCTGTTTTATTTTTTTTCCATTTAGTACTCCTGTTCCTACTAATCACGACCTCTTTGCTTGGCCTTCTCCCTGGTAAAGAGGGAAGTCAAGGTAAATAGCTTTTTTTTTTGGCTGTGAAATAGAAAATCCTCTGGGCCTAGGATCACATTTTTGACTCTGGTTCATAAGTTATGTTTTTGAGCAAATTAATTAGCTTCAGTACATTATCAAAGAAAAATGAAATTGAAATAATAACAGTGTATTTATCCAAGTTACTGAGAGAATTTTTTTCCTCTACTATGTGTTTGCCTAAGGATTTCATACATGTTACTTGGTCAAAGATTAAAGAATTATAGCAATAGGGCTTTTACAATCAAAATCATTATAATGCAGTGCGACAAGAGAAGCATTTTTTAGTTTTATTTTTATATGTTTTCTCTTTTCAGTGAATTGCATAGTTCTTCATCTTTGTCTTTAATCTTTCAGTTCAGTGCTTGGTAGGAAACATTCCCCAAACTTTGACTGAATAAATGAATAAGCCATCATTTTCTATTTTTTAACTTTGTAACATAACCATTGCTCTAAAACTTATGGACTTAAGTCAATAATTAAGATTCATTATCTTAGTTTCTGTGAGCCATGAGTTTGGCTTAGGTTGGTGGTTCTGGCTCAGATTCTTGTACAAGTTTACAATCATTACATTCAAGATGTCTAAATCACTCTATAGGACTGCTGATGGGTACTGATGTCACAGAAGCTGGCTTTTGCTAGAATAGATGATCTTAAAGAGTTCAAGGTGTAATCTGTGATGTCTTCTGTGATCTAACCTTGAAAGTCATGTACCAGCAGTTAACAATCTCTTGTAGGTTAAACAGACTGGCTCACTTTAGGATAGTGGGTGCCACTCAGGGACATGAATATGAGGAGAAAGAAATTACCAGGAAAATCTTGGTGGCTGGCTAATACATATTTATAGACATTTTCTACATTAAAAAAGTTTTCAAATTTATTAAGTTACATTCTCATCTAGTTTAAATCATCTGTGGTATAAACAAGGCAATTGTAGCCCAAAGGAAATTAGTTTATTTACCATTCTTGGGGTTAACAAGTATATTCTTAACAAACTCTGAAAATAAACAGTCAGCCGAAGAATGATGTTAACAAATATGTGTCTATTTTACTTTTTTGTAAATGCTTTCCAAATATTTTGCTGTAAAATCCTGTGCATATCCGGATGAGGTATGATAGCATGGCTATCATTCTGAGATTTGCCTAGTTCAAGCGTCAGCTTTCATAGGAATGAAACATCCATAGTTAATATCAGTAAATCCCTTTAGCTTAAGTGCAAGAAGTCAATCATGGAGAAATCACAGAGCATAAAGTAATCCATAAAAATAACACTGCCAGTCTGATCTCTCAGGAAAAACAAGCAGGGGAAGGAGAAAATGTTTTCTGAGAGTGTGCACATCCTCTCCTAGCAAAACAAAAACCAAAAACAAATTATAGTGTATGTTTACGCTAGAGTGCCTATTACCTTAAGAAAATTCAAAGCAATTTTCCATGAAAAATCAGGTCATCACATCTCAGACTAGGAACAGTCACGAAACTGATGTCAACCTCACTAGAAAGTAGAAGATCGTTAAGTTGAACATTTAAATAGCACTGGTAATACCCTGAGAGCCCTCACTCCAGCATTATACGATTCATTCCAGGTAACAAAAAATACTTAGACTCCATAAAGTCACTGAAATTTATAAAAAAAATTAATATATTAGGACTACATTTAACCCTCTCCAACTCAAATAAAAACAAATTACATTTACTGTGTGATTTTGGCTTTTGTATACATTTGGCTTTGTCTAGATTTTCTTTTTCGTTGGTTTATTTATTTTAACAAGAGTGCATAACATATTCCTTTCTGTTTGGGAATAGAACAGCTTCTTAAGCATGGTAGGACATTCAAATATGTCCCCTAAATCAGTGTGTCCCAAACATCAAAATGGCAGCTGCCTTCATTTCTTAAATAGCATTGTTAAAAATGTATTAGAATTATCCCGAGTCCATGAATGAACTGAAGTCATAAACACCCTGTTGCTCCCTATGCCGTCCACTGGGATCTGAGACTTTTCTAGCTTCTTGCTCTGACATCTGACACCCTAATGTCAGGAAGTTCTTTATCTAGTGGCTTTACCTTTCAAGGTTCTCAAGTCCTCCTAAGCTCTTCTCAATCTTTTCTTTGCTTTCTAGTGATCAATCTACATGTATTTTATCCTCCAGTCTAAGTGATTCATTGTTCAATTAACATTTCTTGCCTTCCATAAATTATTCGTCAATTAAGTTTGGTGTAGGATAATTGGTTTAACCCTTGGCAGCTTCCTTCCCTCTATCTGCCTTACCTCAGAGGCCCCTGCTGGGAGAGGCCTGCCGATGTGGATGCTTCACACATTCCACAAGCACTTTTTCTTCAAATAAAGGAAACGCTACTCAGGTCAAAGGGGAGGCTGTGCACTCACTTAAGGTTAAAAGGTTAGATACTCATTTAAGGGCAGTCTATGCCCATTAGCACAGCATTTTCAGTTCTTCTAAAACTCAGGACTATTAATCTTCATGAATTTTGGGAGTCCTCTTCTGTAATGAAGAACATGAACTTTATTAGCAGCAGCAGCAGCAGCAGAGGTCATGGTTGTCCCCATTGCTGATCCTTTTGCGGCTGATAACTTTTAGAGAATTGCAGAATATCAGCCCTGGCCTTTCATGAAATGACAAACTCAGGGTTAAAGGAACGAGGTGAAACCTGGCAGAAGTCTTGGTGCCTCAGCAGTGTGGGCATGCACAAACCTTCCTTGGGCTAGGAAAAACACAACCAGAATGAGGAGAAGCTATTTTTCAGTTGTTGGGCTTGGGAAAAGGAAGTTCATTAGCTTCCTAGGGATTGGGGTATCACGAGGTAGGGAATCAGAATTGAGGGGACAAAATTTAGTACTGCCTAATCCAGTGCTTTTCAGTATTTAACTTGCATATTTATCACCTGGGACTTTTTGTTAAACTACAGATTCTCAGTACTTCTGGGATAAAGGTTGAGATTCAGAATTACCTACAAGTTCCTAGGTAATGGCAATGGTGGTTCACAGTCTTGAGTAGCACTCAGCTAACTAATTGTGATGAAGTCCCTTGTCCTTACTGAATTCTTTTTTTTTTTCATTCACAAAATAAAATGTTTGGACTCAGTATATAGAGAATTTCCTCAGCCTTACAGTGTTTTGAAATAAATAACCCCTCAATACTTCTACTGAAGGTATATCAAACTATATCCTTTGGTGGCTTTATTTGAATTTATTTAAGAAGAGAACTTGGTTCCATTTTTTCTCATGCCCAAATGCAGTTTGAATTATAGTTAAGAATTGGAATTAATGAAAAATTTCCTTGTCGTAGTTAAATTATAAACTATAACTTCCTAACAGAGAGACATACTTAGAAAAGTGAATCTAATGGAGGACTACTCAGTCCATAAGAAGGAATGAAAGGCTTGTGCAGCAACTTGGGTGGAGCGGGACGTCATTATCCTAAGAGAGGTATCTCAGAAATGAAAGAAACAAACACACTTTATCACTTTCAAGTGAGAGCTAAGCATTGGGTATATCTGGTCATAAGGTGGTGTAATGGACGTTGGAAACTAAGAAGGGGGAGGGTGAGTGGGAGGTGAGGGATAAAAGATTAACACCCCCCACACCCCCAAAGAAGATTACTTTCCAGTACAGTGCACACTATTCTAGAGACAGATAGAATAAAAACTGTCATGCAATTCATCCAGAACAAAATACACTTGAATCCCCCAATCTATTGAAATTAAAAAAGAATAATTGAATAACTGTACAGGAAATTCTTCTTACATACATATGATCTTTATTTTTAAGAATATAGTACTTATCTGTGAATACATAATGGGCCATTACAAAAGTTTTGAGATACACAAGAATCAGGATATGTAAAATCCATGTGGACAGAAACCAATGAAGCCCTCCTAGCAATACCAATAAGCTGAGTATGTTGGAAATTGTGTGAGTAAACCAAAAAAGACGTTGGTGACTGCATTTCTTAGAAGTGAAATAATGGACTGCAACAAAATCTGTCTGAAAACTTTCTTAGTGACCCACATATGATTAGAAAGTATATATATGCAAAAAAAAGTATAAAATATGAGCGACTATAAACGTATATATATATTGCTTTTTGTTATTTTTAATGTCTTTTTATGGAAAGCTTTTCAAATATCAAAGTGCAAAATGAGCCTAGATAATAATCATTCAACTATAAAACATTAATATTTTTATCAATTTTATTTTCTTTATTCTCTAATCCCCCACCAAGTGATTTTTAGGAGGGTTAGATTAATTTGAATAAATGTCAATCATCATATAATCTGTGAACATTATCCCTCATTCTAAGTTTTTCAAATAAATTGTTGGTCTTTCATGGCTACCTTTTTTTTGTGTGCATAATTCTGTAACAACGCTGGATAAAAGCAGTGACGGGCTGGTGAATGTTTACCAACAGGCTGATTGGAAAAGGCAAAACAAAAGAAAACCTATTGGTTTACTGCATTTACCAATTTCTGTAGTGTAAATACCCCCACCATAGCCAATTTGCTATCACTAAACATGGATTTGGAAAAAGATGCTAATAACAGTTCCACTCAGCCAGTACCACCAGTATAAATCTCCATATGTAGTCATAAGTTTGGGCATAGAAATGTGTATTTCCCTTTGCAACTCAAATATTAAAGTCCTGGGTCATTCTGAATGTGGAAGGGATATTTTATCTCTGAAAATATTTTAATTTATGCCAAGTTAACAAAATGTCAAGTGCGTGCATGGGAGGAGTGGAATATGCTAAGAGAAATCATTTTTTAATTAAATTAAACAGTACCATACATCCCTACATGGCATCTTGTACCAGTGGGCACTCAATAAAAATTAGTCCACTGAACAAATGACATAGAGCAAAATGTAAATGAAGTTATAGTTATGCAAAAGTGCATATTCTTGTTCACATATAACCAAGGCCAGAGGATTGGGTATTTTCTTTAAATAACATTCTTAAACTATATCAGTGATTTATATTCAAAACCTAAAGTGCCTGGGGCTGTTCTCTTTTCAGGCACGTGAGTCCTCTAAAATCAGGAGATGGAAATCCAGGGGGTATGATGTTAAATAATGCATGAGTGATATAATTTTATAGTGTATCTCATTAGTAAAATGCTACAGGAAATGGTAATGTTAACAAAAAAATAAGAAGGCAAGCTTTCTTTTCTTAGACAACATTTTTTCAGCATCATCACTTTTAAAGAGTTAATTCTCAGACAACCTGACAGGAAATCGTATGAAGTTACAATGTAGTACAGACAGTTGCTATTTTGTGGATTAAAGGGAAACTCATGGGTCTCATTTCAGATTCCAGCTTCAGTTTTTTTCTCCCTTTTGATTTTCTTCTTTTAATCTTCTTCAACAAACAATTTCCAATGTTTTCCACCTAATAAAATGTAAATTACCTCTTAGGTTGAAAGTTATTAGAGAGTTTTATTAGTTCTTGCATCCTACAGCGTTTTGGAAAGGATCTGGGTTATACAAATAATCATCTTTTTGCTTATCTCATCCCTTCCATCTCTAATTAATGATCTACATCGCCTTATCTTCCAGACAGCTATTTCTTCATAAACAAATGTGTGATGGGGTGCAGATGTCACTGCGTGTCCTAAGAAACCAATACGTCAATTTTGCTGCATTTGAAAGCCTGCAATTCCATGCCTAACATTTGGTATTGTAACCATGGTATCTGCAGTTAGATGCTGGATTCAGAAGCATCAAACAGCAGGATTATTTCTTGGGTATTACAGTCAAGAACTTTAAAGGGGACAAATTGTCAGAGAAAGTAAGCAAATTGTGCAGCACTTACCTCATTTAAAATAATTTTCCGTTTACAGAATTTATTTGATGCAAAATAGTTACAAGACGTTAGTATACCCTGTCTGTGATAAGTGATTTTTATAACTTTCTTTCAAATAAAAAATATTAGCTGGCTTTTCCCTTGTCTTTCTATTCAGGAACAGGGGTTCTGAGGCATAATTGGGTAGTATCTTCTCAGTTTGTAGATTGAGATGCACACACACACACACACACATACAGGCACAAGATTATAAATGTGAAATTTTTGAAATAGTATCAGCCTTTTCCAAACTCCAAAGCATTTCAAAAGAAATCCTAGTACCTAAGTTAGACTCTGTGGCCAAGATTTTTCTTTTTCTTGCTTAGCATATATTTTCCACCTTTAATACTTCCAAGCTACCTTTAGGAATGTTTTCCACTCATTGTGTAGAGGTTTGGTGGGATAATTAGGCATAATTCATCTACGTTCTCTGCTAATAATCAACAGAACCCAAGGGGGTCCCTATACTTGTCTTCAGCCAAATATACCCATTGGCCTGCCTTCCCTCCAATTAAAGTGGGCACACTGTAACATGGGTGTTCAGCAACACGACCTTCTGTACGCATTATATTACTTGCAACAAGGGATTAAAACAGAAACTAGTTTTTGTTACTGTTGTTCACTCATTCATTTCCTTTCTCAGTTTTCCTGGCATAAGGCTTGAGGCTCACTTTTACAATAATTAAAAGACCCATCAATGATCTTAACTAAACCAGATGCAATCTGCTCAGAGGGAATTTTAACTACTTCCTTAGGGAGCAGAAAAAGCTGTCTTGTGATTTAAAGTTAATTCCCATAGTAGTTCTTTCTCTTTTTTTTCCCCCTCTTCTTTTTACATTATGCATGGGTATTATTATAATATAACAGAAGATGAAAGATGGAGAATTTCTGTCCTTGATCATAGGTCTCTGACACTGTTATCTGGGGACAATAACTATCTGGAGGACACGTATGAAGTGAAATATCCAGAAGTTATTCCAGGGTGCTTTGAAATGTATGAGGTCAGGGGCTGGGCTGTGGTAGCTGTAGCTGACCTGGTTTAATGTATGTTGATAGGCGGTTACCTGACATACTCTATTGGACATATTCTCTGAAACTTCTCTAAGAATCCTCTCATACTAGAACAACAACAATAAAAACGTATTTTATCTGAATTACCATATATAGGATTGTTCATTAGAAGGAAAAACTTCTTATTTTCCTTTGTTTCAGTTCCAGAAAATATGGCTGGAAGTTCTGCATTCTAAGCTTTCCTCAGTTCAGTCCAACACAAGGCCTATTCTTGTTTCACCTTGGGTAAGTCACTAACCCGGACCTTGTTTTCTTTACCTGTAATGAGATCCAGGCTAATTACTCACACAACAATGTGGTTAGTCTGCAAGTTAAGAGTGCTTTCCATTTTTTAGTTAAATGAAATAGGTATTATAATTAAACAATAATCCTATGATTAATCATTTTTCACTAATTATGCAGTGTGTATGATTAATCATTGTAATTTAAAGGATATAATAAGCAAGTAGAATAATTACAGAAAATGGAACATGAGCTGTAGGTTAAAAAGGTATATGTTAAAATTACTTGTAAGTACCCTGGAACAAAATATTAAATTATATTACTGGATATGCCTTTAAGGTAATTAGATTCAGAACCTTACATGTCAAAGTTAGGCCTTTTCCGTCCCTTGCAGTACGTAAGGAAGAATTCTCTCATTTCCTCTATCTTCTCGCCTTCCAGCTGAGTATATATTTTTAAGTGTTCTGCATGTTTTTATTCAAGGCCTCTAAAAAGGGAACAGGAAGAAACCTGAGATTCCGAGAGGACAGACAGGGTCAGCTCTCCTGGTAGGATCTTTAAAGTTAGTCCTTATTTGAGCAAGCCATATTGATATAGGTGGTTTCTATCATACGAACACCCAGTCTTTTATTGCCTGATTTCTGTCAAAGAGATATTAGCTTATTTTTTTTTTAATTTATTTTAGCAAAAGTGAAATAGTCAATAAGAGGATGTGATACAGCATTCTCTGTGGTTCTGTCTGCTTGATACCAGGGAGGCAATTAGTAACTTTTTCTCTGTCACAGTACTCAGGGGAAAGGATATCTGCTCTTTTATTTACTTATTGATCAGAGGTGGAAAAAGCCACATTTGGTGCCATTCAAATAAGATTCAGATTGGTTTTTGGAGCCAAAGATGGGATAACATTCGACTAAAGCAGCTTTAGGCCACGGCAATATATCAGAAATAAAATAACATATGTCATAATTAGGGCAGTGTTGCAGAGAATGGAAAAGAATGGCATAAGGAAAGGTAGTAACATCAAAAAGAAAAATATATTTATATTGTGGGTGAATTACTGAGAATACAATGAAAGGAAGCAGTGATTCCCTCAAGATAAAATTTTGAACACACGAGACCAAATGTATACAGATACATAACCTCTTTATGAATATGAACAGCAGTGATTAGGCATCACTTAAATATTCTAATAGCTTCTGCTTGCAATGAAATTGTAAACATATTAACTATTGGAAAATGAGTTAAACTGCTTAATTTAAATCTAGTTTTTTTATTTTCTTCTAGTTTTTGTTCTTTCTAATTCGTCTAATTCCCTATGGTACACTAATCAGGATAGTAAATAGTATGTGGCCGGGTTTCCAGATGTGGTCTGCTTTTATAGGAATTAAAAGTAGATCTTCTGAGAATTGAGAGTCAAGCGGCTTTCAGTCTCATCTTTTTAGTTTCATCAGACCTCTGGCACATCATCTCGTGTATGTTACCTCCAGAGTTTGGCCTTCAAACTATCACTAATGGTAAAATACTCTGAGACATATGTGGCCTCCCTGCTACTTGTTCATTAGTGGTTTGTAAAAGGAAGAGAGAAGGCTTGCTGCTTGTAGCTCAGCAGCTAGGGCGCCAGCCCCATACATTGGAGCTAGCTGGCTGGTTCAAACTCAGATGGGACTGCCAAACAATGACAACTGCAACCAAAAAAAAAATAGCTGGGCTACTTGGGAGACTGAGGCAAGAGAATCCCTTAAGCCCAAGAGTTTGAAGTTGCTATGAGCTATGATGCCACAGCACTCTAGTGACACACTCTCTCTCAAAAAAAAAAAGGAAGAGAGATGATGTTAATCTCAATACAAATACACAGTTTTCCAGGAGACTCAGAATGCTTTTCACTTGTGGTAGAATTATACTATACTATAGTCACTTGTAGACATTGTATGTCTACTTGATAATCCTTAAAAATGGAATGGGGCAAAATTTAGCAAGAAGAATTGAGATTAGACAGTAGAAAGAATATTAAAATGGCAAAGTATTGATTGATGCCATTAAGGAAGATGCACTTAAGAAAAGGTTTAAAAAATTTTGTATGAGTTCATTTAAAACAAATTCAGTTTAGAAACAGGCTCTTTAACTGCAACCCTGTTGAAGTATTTGGCTAATTATTTATACAGTACTTGGTATAAGTAGTCAAAGAGACGAGTATTGCAGAGGTAGCTCTACTACACATTAATCGTGTGATATGAAACTTCCTTTTCTCATTTCTAAAATGGGCAGGGAGAGTGATAACAGAATTCATCTGTAGGGTTCTTCTGAGTGATAAATACAACCAAAATCTTCAATGCTGCTGTATCCATTCTTTTGTTATTGTTACTTATGGACCCAATGACGCTAGTTTCCATGCACAATGTCAACAACTTTAGTTGACAGTTGCCATGAACCAGAGTTTGGAAGAAAGAAGCATAACCAGGGATTTTAGTTTAGACTATTAAAATTAAAATATACTCATGTTATCACTGGAAAATGTGCGTGGTTCCTATTTTAAAGCAGTCTACAAAAGGATACTGGCAGCAAGCAAATGATGTCCAGTGTGACACAAGTATAAGAGAATTGATTTATAAATCGAGAATTCTTACAAAATTACTCTCAACCCGAGTGGTCCTGGGAAGCTGCCTCTGTAAGTGGATCACTGTGTAGTACTTTTCCATTTTTCTGTGACTTCCTGAAGTCCTCAGGCTTGGGTTAATGGTAAAAGTTTCAGGCCAACCTGAGTAAGAGTTACACCTTATTTAGAGCATTGGCAACCTCAGGCAACTCAAGTTGTTCAGAAGGAGCTGAAGGAAGGTATGCCCTTGTTCAGGTTTCAGAACAGCTGTCACAGGAGCCCTGCATTGAAATGAGCAAACTCTGAAAGTTTAACATGAGATTGTAATTTATCAGGAAGGGCTGCATAAGAGTTGGAGCCAGAAAAGAACAAAACTACATTTCTATTGGCCTCAATGATGCTTAATCAGTCGTAGCACGTATTAAAACAAATGCTATTCTAAACCAAAGAGGACATCAGTAATACCTATTATAGAGATGAAACAATATATAAAATCTTTTCTCAGAAAATCCCCTTATTGAAAGAATCATCAAAATGAATAGCCTTATTATCAGCTTTTATGAAGTTTTTGCAATGTATCAAACTGTATAAATATGTTGACTTAAAATAATGAAAAGAAACCATGTCATAAAGAATTACTAATGAGTACCAGACGGTAATAATGAAGCAATGCACACTTTTGAAACCCCATTGACATTTGAGATATAAATGTTAGTACTATGCTTTGTGCTAGGCATTATTAGTATATACTGTCCCCTACATCTGGCATTGCAAATTAATGGAAAAATGCAATTATATAATAGATTGGAAATAAGTGTGTTTTTGTGATATATCAAAATTAATCTCATGTAAGTTATAGTTAATTTTGAAGGGTCCTATAAAAACGGAGGAAAACAATAAATATTTGATCTGTTTGTGGAAATTCCTTTTCTAATATGGATCATACTATTTTTGGACATGATCTTGTTTTTCCTTTTCCACCTTTCATCTTCTTCCGTTAAACGTTGCTTGCTCTGTACTTAATTATTTGGGGAAAACTGTGGCACATCAAAGCATAAAAATCAACTACACCTCTTTCTGGACTTTTTCACCCTTGAATCAAAGCCTAAGAGGGGATATTGACAGTTTAAGGAGGAGGGGAAAGAAAAAGCGACCATCTCACCTCATCACCTGCTGCCACATTTGCTCTGATTATGTCCCAGGGACTATGGCACGACTCTGGAGAGCTGGCAGACAGGACAGGGAAGTCAGGTTTCAGGCTTGTTAGGCAACTGAAATAAAGACAAGGCAAAACAGAGGGTAAAAAAACACGCCGTATTTCCCTGTCTAAATAAGGAAAACACAATTCTCTAGGTCGCTAACTATTCAGTAATTCTGAATTACTGAATCCCCTTTTATCATATTACATACCAGATTTTGTTTCATGATGTATCTGTGTTTAAAAATTTAAATGCTACTAAGTTGCATTTTGCATTATAATACTGATTCATATACTTATTTATAAACACAGCTTCTATTTGCATGGAGTGGAATCCTACTTTTGGCAATCCAGAGCAGAAGGATGTATATACTTTAAGTTTCTTGATACACATGCATATTATTCTCTGGAAAAGTTTTGCCATAAATTTAGAGGCCAATACAAAGTCTGTGAAGGGGCTACCTCAGTTTACCACTTATGCCATTATCCTTTTCCCCCCTTTTTGCCAACTTAATGGGCAAAAGCGTATATAGTTATTGTCATTGTATGTTTACTACCAGAGAGGATACATGCCTTGAAGGCTATGTTAACCAGTTTGGTGGAAATACTTCAAATTGTACATAAAAGCAGCACATTGTACCCCATGGCTGCATTAATGTACACAGCTATGATTTAATAAAAAAAATACAAAAAAAATAGTTTTGTCAAATTGAATAGATATTTGTTTTTAAAGAAATATTCATTTTTCTAAGGTATTTAAGTATTTTTAATACTCTGGAGAGATTTTATGTACATTAAAAATATGGCTTGTCTATAAATTTGTTGCCAAAAACCTACCATTTGGCCTCTACTTTTGGTTTTATTATTACTTTTAAAACTAGTATTAGTTTTAAGTTTTAATGTAAACCATTCTATTTTTTATTCCTTTGATCCTTTTTAATTAATGATATTCTTTGATTCCATTTTAATTTGGAATTAAGTTTTAAAAAGTTGTATATATGGTGGTTCCCATAGCTCAGTAGGTAGGGTGCTGGCCACATACAACACATACACTGGGACTGGTAGTTTCAAACCTGGCCCAGGTCAGCTAAAACAATGATAGCTGCAACAACAACAACAAAAAAATAGCCAGATATTGTGGCCCGCGCCTGTAGTCCCAGCTACTTGGGAGGGTGAGGCAAGAAAATCACTTAAGCCCAACAGTTTGAGGTTGCTGTGAGCTATGATGCAATAGCACTCTACCCAGGGCAACAGGTTGGCATTCTGTCTTTTTACAACTAATTCTAGTAAATATGGAACTTATGCTGTCAGGTTGCAATACAAATAATTTCCCCATTCATTTATTCGATGTTTCTACACTGACATCTATTGTCAGCTAGTCATGTGCTATGTTCTAGGAATAAAATAGTATATGAGAATTAATTTATACTTTTGAATACTTTACTGCTTTGAGCATATTACCAAGAAGCAAGGAAGAAATTGTAGTAATATAAATGTTATGACAGTGTTAAATGCAGTGTGCTGTGGGGAGCGCAAAGGCTCGGGAAGTAGAGGGGGCCACTTCTGGAATTCTAAGAAGTGATATCTAGGCTGAAATATACAAGATGTATCAAACTCATCCACTTAGAAATGACAATAGGAGATTTTATGAGAGGAGTAACACACCTATGGAAGCCTGGAGTTGCACGTGAATGGAGCCTGACGGTGTGTGAAGGCATAGTCCATTCAACAGGTGGAAACAGGTCAGTGTGGCTGGTGCAAAGAATATGAGGAGAGTCAGTAAAGAGCCAGTAAAGTAATCAAGTCAGAATATGGAGAACTTCTTGAAAGATGTTAAAGACATTAGACTTTTATTAATGGCAAAAAAGTCATTGAAGAATGTTGTAGCAGGGACAGATTCTCGTAATTTCAAAGCAGCCTAAATCTCTGATTAACTACGAACCTATAGAGTATCATCCTGCACCTCCAACCAGTAACACACGTATTATGAGCAACGTATTATGTTGCTCACTCTGTTAAACCACTAAAGTCTGGGGTGATTTCTACAACAGCGAGCAGTTTTTTGTCCACATACAGCAGGACCTCTGTGAATTGACCACTTAAAGGACTGTAACAGACAGGTCAGCATAAAGAGGTGATCAACATAAGTAACTAGGCCTACTGTACTGATATCTGATATGTACATTTGGTACACGTCCAGTCTGTGAACATCAGGTCAACTTAAGGAGATGTAGGGAGATGGTCACTATGGAGGTTCCACTGTATAGTAAATAGAGGGTATCCCCACTGTGAAGGTTAAATCATTCAACATTAGAAATATAATGACTGATTTTTTAATACGTATCTCTGTATTAAGTTTTGTCCTGATTTAGTAAATAAGATGGTGTCTGAATTTTAGATATATGAACAGATTTGATAGAGATGTGTAGGGAGAAAATGTTAAAAATGAAAAGGAAGTTAACTATAAAATAACTTCATAAAAAAATTGGTAGCTGGACTCTAGTTTTTGAGGTTTCTCTCTTCTTGGATATCCTTCCCTGATGCTCTGTATCCAGTTAAGGTCATGAATAGAATCACATTAATGGTCAAATAGGGAAAAGGGGGAAATTTGGTAATTGTCAAATATATAGTGTGAAGAAGTGTTTTAATTTTGTGCACACCAATGAAAAACAAAAATTAAACGTATTACAAAATTGTATGCTCATATGCACATAATGATTATTTTTCTACACTGATCAGGAGTAATAATTATCGAGAGTATTAGTTTAGTAGAAATGCTAGAGTTTTAAAAATCAAACACAGTTTGACTAATATTCTTCTCTCCATTTTTCTTCCATTTTTCTCTAAGGCTTTTTATAAGAATTGAAATAAGCAATAAAACCAGAAATGACCCACCTTTAATGTTGCTAAGAAATTTTGCAAATGATTCTTCATTTACTAATGATCAGTGGTCTAAATGTCAAGTGTGATAAATTTTAAAAGATGTATCTTAGACCATAATTTGAAAACTATCATTCTTACTTTTCTATGAGGTTATAATGTTCAGTTTTCTCATTTATACCACCCTGTAAATATCGTTAGAAAAAAGATTTAAGTGCTACAAGATTAAGCTATTGTTATAATTCTTTTAATTACATGGAATTATAATGTATTTTTCTCAATAGGTTGCTTTATTTTTAGAAGGTACTTATAGTATAGGTTGAAGTTTTGGCTGAATAAAGAGTTTCCCTTTTTAGTGTCTAATAATAAGCAGTGTAAACAGAAAAGTCAATTGAGGTTGGCAGATTAGGGAGTAGGGTTGAAGTTTATGCTATTATCTGCAGAAACAAATTGTACAGGCAAAAGCAATCAGCATAGATCAATTTAGCCTGTGGAGTTGAGTTTCTGGTAAAATAACACTCTACTTTCCACTTCCATTTACACTTGCCCTACAGGTTATTATTTATTGTTCAATGTTATTATACATTTTTAAGGGAAAATAATGTAATTCATTTGAAGAAATGCTACACCATTGTGCATTCAATATACTCATTTTTTTGCAATTACTACTCTAACTTATCGGGTACCAAGATGTTATTCAAGAATTATTTATCAACTTTAATAGATTTATTTCTTTGTGTTAACATATTAGCCCTATTTAAAGCCAACAACAAAAAATAGTTTTTGAGTATGTAAACCCTATGAATCATTATCTCTGAATAGTATATTCAGTAGTATATTATATATCCCTTTTTAAATGAACTCTGCAAAATGTTTAGCTGCATATAATGTGTAAAAAACCATCTACTGTTTGGGTTTTCATTTGAATCAGATTTGTACAGGTAAGGCACCCTAAGAATCGACCTCTTGTATTTATTTCCAGGTCATATAGGTATTACAAGAATGATACCCTGGTGTTTTCTTTGTAATTGAAGATGAATTGTGGGTTGTGCATTGTACATCATTACCGTCAGGAACATATCTAGTGTTATTAAAAGATTTGTTGAAAAATTAAGGAAATTGTGGAGTAAATTAATCAATAGGAATTGATTGCATATCTGTGGTTTAGCTTAGATTTACCCAGGAACTGTGTGGTATACAACTTAGGAACAATGTGTTGTTTCCTACAGCTGGAAAGACAGAAGTAATGCATTGAAAGTAACTAGAGAAAGAAGACATAAAGTAGTAAATCACCCGATAATTGAATGCAGTAGTCGTTCAGAGGAAGGTGAATAGAGACTTTCATTTTCAGAATATTTCATTAACCAGTTTAAACTTGATTTTTGGTGACAGGACAAGTATTATTTGAATAATTCAGAAAATAGCCTATGCTCACTGATCAGAAGACGTGTATAAGTAAGATGAATGTGGCTTTGGTTTTAAGGGGCTTAAAGGGTAGAGGAAACATATTTCTCAGTGAGGAAAAAAAAGTTGAAAAGTTGACTAAAATGGGCAAGATTAGAGTAGGCTTTGAAAGCTATATGTGTATGTAGAGATTTGTATACATATATGTGTCTCCCTCTCACTCTAAATCCTAAGCTGCTGAACCCCTGGGTCAATGATAGAAAATGCTCAGTAGAGACTGGGGACAATGTTGACAGCCAATTAGGAGGAATTTTAACTTAAGTATGTTTTCCCTCTAAACCTATAGCACTGCCACCCAAAACCTGATGTTCTTGACCACTGAAATAGTTTAAGCAAGAATGGATCATGTTTCTTGGGCTTATATTAATGAGCTGACTGATTGATGTATAAAAAGGAAGCTATCAATAACTATTGTATTTTAGACATGGGACTAAATGAGCTAGATGTTTCCATTGAAGCACGTTAGGAATTAGGAACATTAGGAATAAGCAAATCCCAAAGTTCATGTTTTCTTTTCTAATAAAACTGCCATGTCAAGTTGTCGATAGTTGAAAATATTAGATATTTTCAGCTTTGCCTTCATCCTTTCTAAAACATATGCAACCACACTCCCCTATTTCCTGCAACTCAGATGGGCATGTTGGGAGTCAGTGTCCTTATGTCTGAATCTACAGTTGATGGAATCAAAGGAAAGTGCCTGATCTGGGCTGAATTAGATAGTTTTTCTCACTCTAGAAATTTGAACCAAGATGCACAGAGACCACTTGACATGATATTGATATTTGGAGCCAGAAATGATGAAAAAGTGAGAGCAGAATCACTGGAAAATCCAGGGAATGTTGTAAGTGAAGTTATGTGGAAGCATAAAATATAAACCATACAGAGAAAGCAGTTCCCTAGGGAGGAAAATGAAACAGATGTGTATGGAGAAACAGAGGTAGGCAGGAGACTGTGCTAAAGTACATGTATAATTAAACATATCTTACTTACAGATCTTCCTGCTTAAATAGGTCCAGGATTCTAGGTTCAAAATTCTATTTTATCGTAAGTTATGGGTTTTACAGTATTTCACAGCATCTTGTGGTACAAATAAAAGGCTTCATCCTAGGATAGTTTTTATCCCTTTGTAAACAACCTGGTTTATCTTAGTGAAAGCTTGTAAGTTTTCTTGATGTTATTATTTTTTTGTTGTTGTTCAGGGCAAATATCTCAATGAACCACACTGATTAAGGCATTTTAAAAAAAAAGTGAGGCATTTCTTTAGTGTTTTTAGATAAACTCTGTCCTAATTTTCAGTGTGAGTAGAAACATAATGAAAGTATAAATAAGTAAAAGAAATCGACTATATTTCAAAAAATATTAAACTTTTTCTTCTTCTCAAAAAGGCACCAATAGTAAATAATTGAATCAAAGTTTTCACCTGACTTAAGTCACTAGGAAAGTAATTATTTCCCAGACTACTGTGGAAACTATTATGTGTGAATATTGCATAAGAATAATAAGGAAAAAATATCAAGTGTATGAACAACCATTGTTTAAAGTGATAATTCAACAGTAAAAACATGAAGCCATACCTAGTTTAGGATGCTCTGTATGTAATAGATTGTTTCTTTAATATTAATATGAATAATAGTGATTTCTGAGAATATTTGAAATAAAAGCCTAATTAGACATAATGAACTCCCAGCATAATTGGGGAGGAGGGGAAGCAATGGATTTTTCACTTTATAGGACAATATGGCAGGTCTACAGACACTTTGGAAAATGAATACTATTTCTTTGTCCATACTTTTATGTGTTTCCTTTCAAAGATGTTTCATGAAAAGGCAGAAAATTCATAGACGGGAATTAATGCTTATGTGCTATATAGATTAATCTATAGATGTTTTTAGACAGCTGATGGTGTATTTGACTGTACAAAAGTGGGCACTTTTCCATCTACTTTTTATGCAAATTTAGACCACATTTCAAGTAAGGAAAGAATAAGAGGGGCTGGAAAGAACACTTATGAAAAATTTTTGAAAGAATCTAGTAAAAAAAATTCTTTAAATCAATATTGCATCCTTTTAACAATTTGGGTCTGTCTGTTTTGTGCTAGGAATTCTTTCAAGCAGTCCAGACGACATTAGTGACCTAAAAAGACAAAAATTCCTTTGCTGAGCTTAGTCTCTTTGCTACATCTGTTATTCTACTGAATTAAAGTATATCATCAATACTTGCATTTTTCACCAATAATGTGAAAATTAGCTGTGTATTTGCATACACTTGTTTATTCAATGTCTTTGTCCTCTCAAATGTTAAGAACGGATTGCTTGGAAGTCCTTGCCTAGCTCAGGACCACTGACAAAGACCCACAGCAGTGTTACTCCAGAGAATGTTTGTCATAAAAATATTGAGCACTCTGGAGCATCATTTTTTAAAAAAAAAGCTAGTTGTAAACTCAGGCTATTCCTAGTTGTTCGTTTGCATATCTAGTTTGTGTAACTATGAGAAAATTATGGATGTATTTGGAATTCCATTTGTTCATATTGCCTAATCAGGAGGATGAGAAGCAGCTGGAGAGTGCAAGGGAAGATAAATGCACAGTCATTGTCCTATTCATGTAAAATTCCAATCCATAATAGAAATCTCGGCTCAGCGCCTGTGGCTCAAGTGGCTAAGGCACCAGCCACATACACCTAAGGTGGAGGGTTCGAATCCAGCCCAGCCCACCAAACAACAATGACGGCTGCAACCCAAAAATAGCTGGGCATTATGGATCTCCATGAGGTCTCCGTTGGCTCTACAAGGAATTACTTGGGAAGGTATATACTTTAGGGGATAGGAATCTAACCATGAGCTAAAAAGGATCTACTGTTACTTGAGGTACAAGGAAGTTGAGAAAGTAAGAATATATAACTTTGCATTATACCAAGTGTTTTGGGGGGTATACTTTTAGGGAATTTGAAAGAAATGCATAGCATAGTACTTGTACTAAAAGCAATGGATTAGAGAGGATGAGGTGAGTGGTGACACTAGAAAGGTAGACCAAGGGAATCAGGGATTGCTACAGGTGGCCAGAGATACCAGCAAGAAACAAGTCCCTAAAAGTGCTATTACTATTGATACGCTACAGTGAGTTCCTAGAAGCAACTGTCAGTGTAGAGAGAAAAGTTTCTGGGTCCTGCCACCAGACAACTATAGAGCTATTGCCAGCTACCAGCCACCAGATTCCATAGCCATCAAAAGGCATTGCTGTTATGTAGTTACAGAGGCTGTGAGTAACATTTAGAAATGTTTGCAATATAATATTGGGTGAAAACTAAATGCATAGCACTTTGCATATAACATAGTACGTTACCCAGAAACGTATACATGCTACATATGTCCATAAATGGAAAACAAAGAAAGGGAATGTATAGTTTCTTCAATGACATGATTTAATAGTATGCTCGTGAAAATGATCCTCTTTGTTGATTCAGTTTAATGACAATTTTCCTATTATAGACACTTCATTTCTAACTTAAGGCCATCTTACTGTACATTTGAGAGTCTTTCTTATGGCTGAGGGGCTTGTTTGTTCTGTGCATTAAAGTGGATTGTTAAAATATTATTGTGGGAATGAGGAATGATAGCAAAGTCCCGTATTCTTTACTTTTGCAACTGATCAAAGAGAGTAATGTGGGGGAAAGAGGTATAACTCCTTTGAAGATATTCAAAGAATGGCTTAAAATACCAGTTACAATAATATGAGTTGTTAGATTTGAGTCCAGTTTTCATGGACACAAAAGAAATTTATAGAATTCATCACTGTGTGGTAACGTGTGGAGGAGGCTGGAGACAGAGACACCTCCTGGAGCGGCTGAGGCCCATGTGGTGTGAGAACGTCCTGTTAAGAGAAATTAGTGATGATTCTACGTAGGTGTCTGAGTTCCCTTCTAAGAGGGCTTCTGCCAGAAAGAGGAAGTAAGAGACAAATCTTTAGGATCCAAGCCGAGAGATACAAAGCTAGAATGGGAGTTGCTAGAAACTTTTTCTTAAAGACTATGAATTTGTTGTCTTTTTCGATTAATGTCTCTGTTTTTTTCTTTAAAAGTGTTAGTAGCCAAATGGACTATGATTTACCCATTTTTTTCTTGTATCTAAGTGGAGTTCACCTTTAGTCTCTTGCTAGAATCATACTGATGTTTTAGTAAAGGGCCCACCCCTTATGGCTTATGTTCTGGGTGAAAGTGGTTGCAGGTACTCTGACCAACAAATGGCTTAGCTACTAATTTTGAGAGCAGGGGACTGGCATAGAGACAGTGTCAGAGATGGTGGCCCAGTGAGGTTGGCTGAGAAGGCTGCACCTTTAGGGGAGCTACAGAGTTCTGAGTGTTCAGGGGCAGCAAAATAACTGTCCACGGGCATGTAAGAATGTAATTTTTTAATAGATCTTTAGAACACATTTGAGTGCTGACAAAAATCCATGTCAGGCCAGGCTTGGTGGCTCCTGCCTGCAATCCTAGCCCTCGGGAGGCCGAGGCATGAGGATTGCTTCAGCTTAGAAGTTTGAGACCAGCCCAAGCAAGAGTAAGACCCTGTTTCTTCTCCAAAAAATAGAAAAATATTAGCCAGGCCTGGTGGAGAGCAACTGTAATACCAGCTATTTGGGAGGATGAGGCAAGAGAATCTCTTGAACCTAGGAGCTTGAGGTTGCTGTGAGCTATTATGATGCCACAGCACTCTACCCAGGACAACAGAGTGAGACTGTGTGTGAAAAAAAAAATTTTTTTTCCATAACACCCCCATCAGACAAATAAGCTGTTAGTTGACCACTTTCCATCCAATGGTCACTATAAAGAAATAATAATGAAAAATTTAGTGACCTAGCATCTCCACATAGGAAAATCACATAGTTTTATGCTGAAATAGTCAACAAACAATACGTCAGTGGTAAAATTAATTGAAATGAATCTTAACTTTACGTGTGACATATCTTTACCAATGCAAATATGAAGATAACATGTTCATTTAAATTCACATGGACATGAACAGAGTGACAGCTAGCGCAACACACTCTCTGCTATATGTACTCAGTCATTTATAGATTAAAAAACATTTGCTGAGCTCCTGCAGGTTAACTTTTAAGGAACCATTTTACCTTTCCTTTTGACCATAGACTTTTTTTATTTTTTATTTTGTGGCTGCAGCACATAGCATACAAGTGTCTTATTGACCTAAATATAATTCAGCAAGGGCTGAAGTCTTCTTTCTTGATTAAAAAATAAAACTTTATTTGGTGAAGTCTAGCTATGAAAAGTCTATGCCCGTCATTTGTATTTATGGGACAGCAAACACACCAGCTCTGAAGGCTTTCAGCAACAAAAGGCCAAATACTAGAAAAATGAAAACAGCGTTGACAGTAACAGTGGGACGGCATGTTCAGTATTCAGAGTCTCCGAGTGTCGTGATTGGAGAAGTGAGAGGCAGCAGAATGAAA
Source organism: Galagoides demidoff (assembly GCA_963574575.1). Lineage (NCBI taxonomy): Eukaryota > Metazoa > Chordata > Mammalia > Primates > Galagidae > Galagoides > Galagoides demidoff. Next base: position 32,928 of record CAUYQV010084082.1, read on the forward strand.
GTGAGAAGCCAAAAATTGAGCTACTCTCCTGTGCTTTATCTAAGAGAAGGGAGATGATTTTGTTTTGAGTTTTATTTTATTTGATTTATATTTCAATTAATAAATATCATTTCTTCCTAAATGCAATTTCTTGACTAGCTTCATTTTAACTCTGTCTTCCAAGGCAAAGCTTCTGCCTTTAAATCTGAATACCAAGCCTACCATAAACATCGAGCTCTGAAAGCTTGATCCGGCTCTCTGTGCCCATCCAGCCCTGATCTATGTTTGTAAAGCTTTTAGTCTTTACTATGGTGCTGTGTATTTGGCATTCATATCAGGTACAACAGTATGAACTTAAAATAAAACAAATTTTATTTATAAGAAAGGTATAAAACCTCTTTCTGGCAAGGTTCTTATCTTTTCAGTAAACTATAGAATTTATTGCCGATGTTTTTCTTTAAGAGAAAACTTGACCTTGTTTCATACCATGTATTGGTGACACTTGAGCTGTAATAAAAGGGTTTCTTTTCATTCTTATGCATTCTTTCATTCAATGAATTAAATCTGGTATGAGAAACCTCCCAAAGAGCTTCTAATTCTTTCTATTTTATGCTTTTTTTTTTGTTATTGTTAGAGAAAATATATTCTCAAGGCTGTTTACAAAGTTAAATTCATGTACAAGGCCTTTAACTTCATACAGCACTGGTATAATTTTGTGTGTTCTTTTTACACTTCAAAGGAGAAGCAGAATTATAGACTAAAGTAAAAAAAAATGAGTTATATTTCAGGAGTAAAACAACTAACACACACTGAGTTTTTATGTAGAGGAAATTGAGCCCTGATCTTTATATAAGACTCACTTCCTGCTTGAGAGACCTGCAGAATCACATCATGTGAGTTGTGTGTGTGCAGGAGATCAGAAGACTGGCCTCCAAGAGAAAATGAAGGTGTGAAGTGTGGCAATAATGATTAAAGAGTCTCTAGATGCCAAAGGTCTCTTGATGCTGGAGGCAGTGGTTGTGCTCAAGGTCTGTGGTTTTGTTGCAGAAACAAAGGTGGAGAAATTCTCACTAACTTTCTCCATGTCCTCCCTAATCAGTGCTAATATCGGACAAGCAGCTTTGGTCAACCTCTTCCCATTTTATGATAATAAGTACAGACCCGAGGTTTACTCAGGAGGGCTCCTCCCAGAGTTACTCAATCCCCACACACAGACTGTGTGTCAAGCTTCTTCATTGCTCATGCCAAGACCCCCCTCATCTGCTGACTCTAAAGCCCTTCACTCTTACATGGACCAAGAACTCTTTCAAATACTTTACATCTATCATTATATCATCCACTGACCCCGGTACTGCTCCTGGAAAGATATTTCCACTTGCCTCTGCTATCTTCAGAGTTGAACCCAATCTCTCTTCCCCACTGCAAGATTTCATTATAGTGGTCCCAGTTGTGATAATCCTGAGGAAAGTCTGTCTTACTGTGTTTTAACAAGAATCACTGAATAATGTTTTTTCTTTAACAAGAGTTTGTGGTATTATATGGCTTTTTTTTTTCTGGAGCGTATGAACAAAGAATAAATTTCATGGTCATATAAAAAGATCTTTAGCATGTTGATATTTCTAAAGTTTCCTGAGATAGTAAAGCATTTATTTCTCATCATTGATGTTATTTACATTTTAAAGATTAGTGTCCTGATGTTTGGGTATGTACCTAATATTGAAGTACATTAGAAAAAAATCAATAACAACAATAACAAAGCAGATGAAATATAAAGGAGATCATGACATGAGATTATAAATGGGATCTAAGGGGAGGGCTCTGTGAAGTAAAAGAAAATTAGTTGAACAATAGAAATGCTATTTATTTTTCTGTCATGCTTTTAAGACAGGAGAATAATAACTACCTACTAAAAGAAGCCCTCAGAGTCTCAGGTACAGTCTTGCAGTTTAAAAGCAATTTTAAAAACAAAAGGGTAAAACTCTAATGTTTGGGATTGAGTTGTGCGTCTTCTAAATTCATACACTGAAGTCAAAACTCCTGTAGGCTCAGAATGTGACTTCCTCTGAGAAAGGATTTTTCTAGAGTTAAACAGGTTACAAGAGGGCATTAGGATGGGCCTTAATCCAATATGTCTGGTATTCTTTTAAGAAGGGACAATTTGAAGACCAACACATACAAGGAGAATACCATGTGGACATGAAGACTGCCATCCATAAGTCAGGGAGGGAAGCCTGGGACACATCCTACTCTCACTGCTCTCAGATGGAGACAATTCTGCCAACACCTTGGTTTTGAATTTCTGACCTTGACAATTGTGAGACACTAAACTTCTGTTGTTTAAGCCATCACGTTGGTGGGTCTTTGTTACATCAGCCCTAGAAAACTAATATACACACATTCTTCTTGACTGGCATATAGACATGGCTCTATCATTCTTTTTCTTAAATGATTCATCTGACTATTCCTTTAAGAAATTGTAGAGTTTCAGTACATTAAAACTGTAGTCATAAAAACAGAATAATTCATCATGAGAATGTTTCTTTTTAAAATTGTTCTTACTATCACTTTTAACTCAAGGAACATACACAATACCTCCTTATGTAACACTGGCAGTAGACTTTGTAAACTGTAACTTTGAGTGAAATAATGTACAACAGGTCTTCAAATAATCTTGTTTTTGCTCAGCACTGTTTCCTTTTAACATTGATTAGGAAACAATTGTTTTTATTATACATTGTTTTGCTTATAGTCACGATTTCCAAGAAGCTATCCATGATATTAAGTGAGGTCTTACTGTACATTTTTATAGCAAATTACACTTTACTGCACATTCAAACAGAAAACTAATTGTAACCAGACAGCTATTGTTGGTTCTTTAGAAATATTCTTTGTAAAAGCACTTCCATAAAAGTTATGAATAGTAAGTCAGTAACATTCCCTATTGCAAGGGCATAAAAAGAGTTGTTATATATGCACTAAAATTTCATTATTATTGGAAAGCCCTAGACTGTATATGTCCACTGCTGAACACCATAAAAAGCATTTGGAAAACATGAACTTGTGTGGAAAAAAAAAAATGTCACTTAAGCTACCATCTATTCCCATCTGCAAAAGGGCTTCAGCAAATGGCAAAAGGCATTCCATTTTTATTCAGTAAAATCTTGCTTTACAGCGTTACTTTCTGAATTCAATAGCGTTTTCTGAATGATGGCTTTTCCTTGTCACTCAAGTATAAAAAGCCCGTGGTAATGGTGTCTGATTCATTGTCCATAGTATCTTCATGTACAGTTTTAATTAAATCTGGAAAGGTTCACTTCCACAACTGCCAGTGGCTAAGAATTTTTAGGTTGCGGTCTTGGTATTCAGACTATAATGGTATCTCTTGCTGTGTTAAACAGCTATTCGGTATGTACAGTTGTTGGGCTTGACCTTTTCATCTTATAGCGTTCAGATTAACAGAAGGCAGGGTGGCTGAGAGGTCTAGCTGATGAAATTTTTGTGCTTGATTCTTAATTCAGAATGTGGCAGTAATAATAGTTCTTGGCTTAAGCACAATCCATTTTAAAAGTTCTGTAATTGCTAAATTATAATAATTATAATAATCATGTGAGATGACTATAAGAGAAGAGATCAGGAAATATAATTTTCTGTTTTAAAAGCATTTTTATTTCATCCATTTCAAAGCATGCCTGCTTGAAGCAATATACAGCCAGTATTACAACTGTGCAATTTTTCAGAGGCTATCACTATAATCACTTCCTTGGAATTAATGAACAACTTCTCATTTCATCACATCTTGCAATGTGAGAGTGTGTGTACCAGTCTCCTGGATCTAGCAGCAATCAGTAGCAGGATGGTAGCAAATTATTTGAATTGGTTCGGCAATGGCTTAAAAATACGTGGAAAAAAATATTTGTGTTTACTTATGAAAAAATGAATACTTATATACATTTAGAAGACTTTTTGTTCAAACTTGAAGATCATCTTCCTTTGTGCAAAAATACCATTTTATGGCTTACTCATGTTAAGGAAGTTTGTATATGACCCGACCTACTAAATATGGCTTTTAAAGTAGGGGCCTTGACCTACTGTTTTAGTCACCTGCTGAAAACAGAGAAGTCTCTCAATGTTTCATCATTTAAACTCCCTGTGGCACCTTGGAACATATATTCAAATATTTGAACAGATTTAAAGATTAATATTTAAAATGCCATGTTCCAGAAGTTATTACTAAATGGAAAGAGAATTTCACAATTTTACCTAGCAGCAAACCTAAGCTCAAAGAGGATTGAAGTCTGAGCATAACGATAATATTGGGCTAAGAAAGAATGCTGTCTTATTACATACATGTTAGTGAGTTCCTTTTAATATGATGAGCTGATTAAATTAGCCTATCTCAATAGTCTAACAAATGTTGATAAGCAATGAGAACAACCTAAAAAATATAAAGCGATAGATAAACTTCTCTGTGTATTACAAAAGCAATCCTTGCAACCAGTTTCACTAAAAAAAATATGATCACAGATTTTAAAGCTTAAGTAGACCTTAGAGATGCTTTTAATTCCCCACATTTTCTGGATGATTAAACTAAAGTTCAGTGTTGTTAGGAGAATTGCCAAGGGTCACAAATCTACATAGCAGCACAACCAAGAATGCCGCTCATTCCTCCACTTCCCATGTGATTTTCTAGCCAGAAAGACCTAGTTTACAACCCCATGTCTACCACCTGTGGTTTTGGGGACCTTTGATAATTTACCTAAGTGATATACAACCAATATTTCTTCTTCTAAAAGGATGAAAAAATAATTATAAAGTTGATAAATATTTTTAATGTACCACCATATGGTATACACTGAAAGTTGGTAGATATTACAATTGAAGTGGTGGTTTTGATAATTTTGACTAGATGGGGTTAATTATCCTGTGCCTCATTTTCCTATGTACATGTAATTAGAGAAAAAGAATGAACCAAAGTCTCCTTGGGCTTTCTCTGAATTAAGATAATACATTTTTATACGATGCTCTTTCTGTCTTTAGGACCTAGAGTTTTAGGAAATCCTGCCTAAGATTTTCATCATTTAGAGGAAACAGTCTAGTGTTCTGCTCCTGTCTTGCTATTACTCAAGGATAGAAACCCTTAGAAGGGTTTTTTGTTTTTTTTTTTTTTTTTTTTGCCTCAGCAGAGAAGCATCATGAGTAATAGGGATACAGATTTGAGACTAGAATTTAATTTCTGCTAAAAAAGTAGAACCTAAAGAGCTCTATCTCCAGAAGAGAAGGACAGGGATTTTGAAGTTGTGAGTAAACAGGAAAAAAAAATCGTCTCTCGGGAACAAGGCATGGTCAAGGAGACAAAACGCAACTCCCAGGCAACTTCTCACATGAGAAATAACTCGATGGTTTTCAGAACACATTTATCTAGTATTAAATTCACTCTAATGAGGTGCGAGGGTGGAAAATTTAGTAGATGCTTTGTGTGAAACAAGAAAATTTCTCTAGACCAAGATTAGGATATAAAAGTATCAGTTTGTTTTATCTTTTAAAAGAGAGGGAGGAGAGCAACCAGAAGAGGTTAGGGAGAAGAGAGCCGGGGAGATGGCCTGGCATCCCAAAGAAAGAAGAAAGAATGCCCACCCTGTGGTCCGGTGGGTAGCTGAATTGAAAGGGGACAAGATAAGAGGTAATAATTGCGGCCAACCTCCTAAGATGTTGTGAATGTGAATGCTGTATCCATTTTTTCCTCTGGCCACGTTGAAGAGAGACTTTCTACAGGTGTGTCCAATGAGAAAGAATTTACCTTTCCCATTGTCAGCTGGGAACTCCTCAGTGGTTTGTGAAAAGGGAACCGGGGTGGGGGGTGCTACTAGTTAGTCTGATAGGCAGAAAAAGAGAGCAGGTAGAGAGATTGATTTTAGTCCTTACTGAAAAAAAGTGTAAGTTAATCATTTCTCCATTATTTTACTATCAAAACTGACCATCCTTTCAGTATGTTCAATACTACCACAGAAAATAGAGATTGAACTTGATTTGATCCTTTATTTAACCAAAAATTATCAAAACTTAAATTGCAAAGTATACAAAGAATGATGTGTAGGCATAATTATTCCAAAGCTTATAGTTGCTTACCTGTATTTTCAAAGATATTTGAGAGAGACTGTGAAAGGCACTACCCAATGCTTCTAGTGATAGCCATTGCTACCATGGGAGAGGAGCTCGGCAGAGAAATGTCTCCTGTGAAAGAATAAATTATATCAAGTAGGATGGTCCTGCTTCACTCCATAAGAGCCTGCCCAGTGCTGATATTACCATGGTCTATAAATAGGAATAGTTGCATACTCACTGAAGAAGAAAACCACAAGCGTAAGGTCTCTGACAAAATAATAAAAGACTTACCGGTATTAATGGACTTTACATTTTTTGGTTCTAATATATTTTGTTCCACAGCATTTGAAAGTGAGCTTTGTTAGGTGTGTTTCTGTATGTGATGATGTTGATGTGATATATGCGTAGATTTTTATGTATACGTGTATATAGGCACGTCTTCTCAATTATATTTATATACACATATACACAAATATAAACATATATACATGTGTTCACATATATGTATACATATTTATATATTTCTCGCAAATCACCCTTTGTTCCAGACTGTGGCAGGAAAATCCCTTTATGTTATAGCAGAAGGAAAAACAGAACAGAAAAAGTTACACAGGGTGGTGCTTGTGGCTCAGAGGGTAGGGCACCAACCCCACATACCGAGGGTGGTGGGTTCAAACTTGGGCCTGGCCAAACTGCAACAAAAAATAGCCAGGTGTTGTGGCAGGCACCTGTAGTCCTAGCAACTCTGGAGGCTGAGGCAAGATAATCACCTAAGCCCAAGAACTGGAGGTTGCTGTGAGTGATGATGCCTGGCACTCTACCGAGGGCAACAAAATCAGACTCTATCTCTAAAACAAAAACAGAAAAAGTCACATAATCATGAAAGTTACCCTCACATTTCATTGGGCCTAGCAACCCAAGCCTGTCCTCAGTAGGGTAGAAAAGTTAATTTATGGTAAGTAAATGCAAATTTAATAATATAGTCAATCATAAATAGTAATTAAAAGTATGCAGTGAAGCAAAGGGTACACAGTTTTTAGGTTAAAATTATTGAATCAAGCATTTTTATATCAAGATATCCTCAATATCTAAGTTTGTGAATGTGATTAAATATGGTTTAAAAACATACAACTCAAGTCAAAGTACTTCTGAGAACATATATAATATAGATAAATTGAGATTATAATATTGGTTATAGAATCCCAATCAGGGTAACCTGCTGGAGACCCCTTCCACTGTATTGGAAGCTTTTCTATCCTCTAATAAACTATAGCTATATCAAAACACAAACAAAAAAACCCCAAACAAACAAAAAAAAACAACATATAACCCAAATCTAGAAATTATAGGGTAGTGCGGGCCTTTCCACTTTCTTACTCATTGATGAAGTTTAAGAAAGGCAACCCTATATGCTACTAAATCTAAGAATTATACTAATGTGTGACAATTACTTTAGTCCAGCTAAGTCTCAGTAATGTAAGAAATAGCTGTGACACAAGCAGCTCCAAGCATAATGGTGACTACCCAACAGAGGGCGGGAAGTATTTCTGGACCATTCCTACCATAGCTCGATAACATCTTAACTACATGAGAGAGCTGCACAGACTTACTTTTTATCTCTCTGAGAAGTGAGAAGAAACAATTGCCTTTACCCTAAATCTCAATTCCACTCCCACCCCCATTTTTTTATTTATCAATATAGAGACTGTATATTCTTGAGAATAAACCAACTTGAAGGAGACGAGAGAGGATGTTGAAAGGATGATGCTTTCTGAGAGCCATGTATCCCAGAGCAAAGCAGTATATGTGTAAGTGACAAAGGAAAACTCAAGTTTATCGGTCATTCTGCTTATATTCATTCTGTATACACAAATGTGAAGAACCAGTATGTTAAGGCTTACCAGCAACAACAACAAAAAAAGAGTAAAATAAAAATAGGACTTACACATAAAATTAGAGGAAAGGCATACAGTCCCTTCATTCTTGGGCATTTAGAGAATAAAAGAGTGGTGTTACTATTAGGAATAAGTCATTATTTGTAGGTAGAATGGAGGAAAGCCTGGTGTGGTGTGGTTTACACAAAGACAAGAAGGATGAATGAGGGTCAGCTAAATAGAATGAAGTAGAAAAAAGTATTGGAAAGGGAAGATTTGTGTGAAGATCAGAAGCAGATAGCATCAGGAATTAAAAATAAGATTGAGGAGGACCATCATGGAGGTAGAGGGAAGTGGAGGTTAAATCCAAGGGAGACGCAGAATTAACAAAATAATTCACTATATGGTGGTTATGTGAGCAGGGAAGCCAGGAGTGCTGTAACATCACAGCATGAAGTAATTTCCCCTAATCTGGGGAATTAGGGAATACCTTTATGAATGAGACATAAAGTGATAAGTCAGTGGGGAAAATAAGGAAGGGCTTTTGCCATTAACACCTGTGGAAGGAAAGCGACAGGAACAGGAATGAGCAGAAGTCAGCTGTGATGCCGTTGCAACAGAAGCCGCCTCCAACCCTATTGAAGGATCTGAATGTACAATGAATATGCAGAATTGTCCTGAGTCTAGAAAGCCAAGCTCTTATAACTTTTGTCCATTAATAATTAGATGCAGGCTGTCCTCTCCACCCTACCCAAAAGTGGATATGGCTTTGGCGAATCGATTTTCATTCCTTACACAATCCCCAGAGGAGCTGACAATTGACATATATCTGTCAGTGATAATCACAGTAGCTGGAGTAATAATCTTCCGTTCCTAGAATGGGATCTGGGCAGCCCTCGCAGCATCTATCACACCAAGTTTGAAACATTGAGAGTGACTTTAGGATATAAAGAATTGAGGATGACTGACAATGAGAGAACCCAACAGATGATCGTGAAGCATAAGACTGGAGACAACATCAGAAACTGGATCAGCGAGGACCTTGAAAATCATTTTTTGGAGTCTGGACTTTAATTTGAGGACAAAGAGAAATTATTGGCTCTTTTTGGCACAGAGTGACAAGGATAGATTGGAACTGAAATAGCCCTCGAGCAGCTTTGTAGAGATTAGATGGAAGGCGCCAATGGCAATTCAGAGTAACCAAATAAAAGGAGGAGCCTGGGTGAGAGACAGGTCGGTCTGGAAATAAGTGTTAGTTTTAGCGGGAATGGTCAGTACCACATGTGCGTCTGTAGTTAATGAGCACTTTTATGGAAGGGTGTCTCTCCCTTTAATCATGGCTATAGATGAGATTGTGGCAGGAGTGAATGGAGAATTAAGAGTGTAGAAATCTTCGGAAAGAAGCCTGAAGTATTTGAGCATCTATTTGCTTGCAAGAGGAAAAGGGATGGACAAATAGGAGAGAAATTGAAGAAGCTGGCGGGAAGACATCTAAAGTGCGGTTACACTGAAAGCACAGGCTGAGTCTTTCAAAAACTAAAGGAAGAGTCTCTTTGCTAAGTGCCCATGGAAGATACATGATCTCAGAAATGAGAAGTATCAGTTCTGTTTGCCAGTAGAACAGAGGCAAGGATGAGGAGGTAGATTTAGCAAAGGACGTTTTACCTGTTTAGTTTTGAGAACTTAGCATTCTTTTCCTGACTTTTATTTTCTCTGTAAAGTAGGAACAGGGGGAAGTCTGTTATGAAAATAGAGGGAGATACTTAGATTTGAAGTGAAAAAAAATAGCAAAGGTTTGAAATATTTTTGAGGGGGGAAATGGAAAGGAAAAAAATATTTAAAAAGATGAATTACATGCCTGCCAGTATTATAGAATTAGCTGAAATTTCTGATAATAAGATCATAACACTATTGAGCTAATTATGTTATTTCTTTGTTTATTATTTCTTTGTAGCACTTATATCCCTTCCCAGCCTTCTGTAAAGACAAAGAAAATAATCTCTTTAGTTGGGTAGATGTTAGCAGAGTAAAAGAGCAAGAGAGTTTTGACAAGGTAGTGGTTGAAAGAATGGATCAGATAATCAGAGTTGGAGAGAAGGAAATTATATAAGTACATTTTTTAGCAGAGACAACTTCTAAATGCAATTTTGCGATTAATGGCTGGACTTTGAGTTGAACATGGCACTAAATGCACTTGTTTACCTCCATTCTCTTGGAGATACTCTGAAAAGGACAGTCACCAAAATTTTCATGAAGGCTTATGTCTAGAAAGGCAAAGAGAACCTGAGGGAAGACGTGAGCAGTAGTTTGGAAAACTGAAACCTGTAAGATTGAGTGTCACTAACTTGGTAGACCCGAGAAAATTGCAATTATGTTAGCTCCAGGGACAGCACAAAATTAGGCTGATTTATGAACTCTGGAAGATCCAGAATTTGTGTTTACAAAGTACATCTATAAATGGGGCTATAACTAGATCTGAAATGAGGAACATTGGTTAAAATGTATCTACAAATGTTATGGCATTATTTATAGATGGTATCTCTTGACTCCCTATCAACTTTTCCTTTTCTTATACCTATCCTCTCTCACTTCTACTTTCTCACGTCTTACATTTGCACTCTTACATCATACTTCTTTTATGTTTAATGTTATATTTGTACTTTTATATTATATCATGATATACAGGATGGTGTGATTCTAAATAAATAACACTGTTTTTACTCTTCTAGGTTTAGAATGAAATGAGAGGAGAAGGGCAATAGAGAGAGAATGATAAAAATGCCTGCTTTATTGCTAAAAAAAACTGAACCGGAAATAGGAAATCAACATTAATGGGCTTTGAACAGATACAACAGATTGAACAGAAGAATGACAGACTTTGCCTGAAAGACACTGCCCAGCATGAGGAAACTTGGAGAGAGAGAGAGAGGAGAGGGGAGGAGAGGGAAAAGGAGAGAGAAGAGAGAAGAGAGACTAAATGTGTGTATTCTCAGAAAGTGAAAAGGAGGGAGAAGAGAAAGAGGGAAATTCTGGGATAAGCAGGAGCACCTTATTCTCTCCTAGGTTCACCCAACAAGCAAGCTACACAGTGATAAGGAATCCTGGAGTGAATCTTAGGGTGTTTCTCCCTTTGCCCTCATGAAAAGTCAAATGGAAAATCCCTTTCCAAAAGTCTATGGCAACATGAGGACTGGGAATAAATGTCCCTCTAAACAATTAGACAGTCGTACCTCAGTAGAGACAAGGGATTGGTTCCAGGACCACTGGTTTATAACAAAATCTACACACACTCAAATCCTACACTCTGCATTGTGGATCGCTCTCCATCATACAAAAAGTTGGCCTTCCCTATGGGTGAATTTCACATCCTAGTGAATGCTATATTTTCCATCCCATTTGGTTGAAAAAAAAATCCATGTATAAGTAGACTCTCACATTTCAAACCAAGGGTCAACTGTAAAGTTACAGATACGTGGTATTTATATACTATGAACATATAAGTATGTTTACTGGCAGGGTGAAGTAGTGTACTGTGAATGTATTTCTTTGTTTCTGGCCTTTTACAGTTTTAGTTTATTTTCATTTCTATTTCTTCTCATTGAGTTTTTCTTCAGCTGTCTTGGAATCAGAGTGCCTGATTTCAAATCTAGGCTTTACTACTTCCTACTTGTGTGAATTTACTTTCCTGATCTGAAAAAATAGAGATACTTCTAGTAGCATTACAGAAATGAATAAATAATATTAATACACACAAAATGTTTAGAATTGTGCCTAACATAGAGTAAACACTTGAAAAGTATTTCCTATAAAAGTGTGTTATAATTTTTCTTAATTTTCTACATTATATTTATCCAGTTTCTCAAATAATATTATTAAAGTCCTATAGATATAGGTCAAACTTTCCTTCAAAATTTTCTCTTGGAATCTTCTATTCTTCTGCCTAAGGCTGGACAGATTGTTGTACATGCCTGCAGACCAGCTGTCCTGGGATTTCCTCCTTGGGCTTTATATATTTTATCCTCAGTGGTCCTTTTCTTGTTATCCCTCATTGTAACTAAAGTACATCTTTAATAGTATAAAAAAGATCAGGCAAATTCTTGGCAAATTTGGCAGGTTTGAAAAGTCTCTGTTATTTTCTTAGTTTAGATTGCTAATTTATTGTAGGTTTTTTATTATTTTCACTGTGATATTTGAGGGCATTTCTTTCTTCAGACAGGATGAGTGTTTACAATTTGAAAAAAGTTTATTTATAAACAATCTATTGTTCTTTTCCTCTCTACTATCCTTTTGGATAATCTTTACCATTAGTAATGTAACAGTTTAGGGTGTGTGTCACTTATTTGTATTGATTCTGATCAATAATTTGTAGAATTTTTTTTTTTTAATGATGAGCAACACCTCTCTTAAGCCCTGGTAAATGATTTTCTATTATTCCACACTCCTATTTTCTGTTCTTTTTAATTTTTATCGGCTATTGTTAGCTGATATCTCTCAATCACAATATTTTTCTCACATATGTATATGTAGAAATATACATATTTAGGCAACATATTACTTCTATTAAACAATTTCTTACATAAAGAATATTGTTTATATTAAAGAGAATTCTTCATAGTTATCATTGTATGATATGTTTATGATAGTTTTTTTGAGATTATATTTTTTCATTTTTCTGTAGATTACTTTTATCTCTAAATTTGTTTCTTATAACATTGAGTTTTATAAATTACTTTTCTTCTTCAAAGTTTTTCTTTATTTGTTGAACTACGTGCATCATCTCCAGTCAATTTTTTTATTTGTTTCTTTTGATTATTCTGTAGTACAGACTTTCTGAAATATCTAGTAATTCCTGATCATGTATTCATATTTAATATAGTAACAAAAGTTACAGTTTGTGTGTTTATGGACAGGACTGTCAACAGATTGCCCTCAGTAATTAGCATATTGTACTGACAGTATATAGTGCAAGAATTCAGAATACTTTACCCTGAGGGGTTAAAATCGTGCTAGTTCTCCCCACATACCTACATACTTTATTCCAGTTTTATTTCATATTTTTGGATTTTTTTTTTTGTTTTTTGTTTTTTTTGAGACGGAGCCTCAAGCTATCCCCCTGGGTAGAGTGCCATGGCATCACAGCTCATAGCAACCCCCAACTCCTGGGCTCAAGCGAGTGTCCTGCCTCCGCCTCCCAAGTAGCTGGGACCACAGGCGCCCGCCACAACGCCCGGCCATTTTTTGGTTGCAGCCATCATTGTTGTTTGGCGGGCCCGGGCTGGGGATTCAAACCCGCCACCTTAAGTGTACATGGCTGGCGCCTTAGCCCATTGAGCCACAGGTGCCGAGCCTTTGGATTTTTTTAGAAGACAATTATCAGTTGTTTAGCAAAATCTTAAATGTCTATGGCTATCATTTTACTCCAGGGGCTGGGAGAGTGCTAGGATAACAGCCTCTTTTCTGTTTACATCTTCAAATAATCCCTCTGTTTTTATATCCATTCCTCACTCTTAACTTCTCTCAGACTTTCTTTGAGTTTGTGGTTCCATTGGGCATCTGTGGGATGAACTGGGTGCCCACCAGAATTCTAGTTAGCATTTTTCTTCTTAGGATTAGTTGAAATCTCTCCTCTACTCATGGCTTTCCCATTTTTTTTTTATTTCTAGGACCATATTGTCCTCTGAACATTTCTTTATAATAATTTTAATTAGTGCCTCATTAGCTATGGTATGAACATATGTGTTCAGTCTGCCAGCTTGATCCAGGCTTAAGTTTAATTTTAAAGCTTTCAGTGTTACATGGAACATGGAACATAAAACAGAGCAAGAATAGAGAGTGACATCTAAGTACATGCCTAGTTTAGGTGAAATGATGGTCTCTTGAATTAGACTGGCTACTGTGGAGATGAAGGTATATGGATGGTGTCAACATGTTTTAGAAATGAAATTAACAATATTATTTAGTGATTTGGTAAATTTACATTTTACACAGTTCAGGATTTTCTTCATATTTTAGTAGTTCTGTTAACTTGTTTTTCAGAATGAAAAGTAATTCTAATTTCTAAATCTTTTAAAGCAGTAGGACAATTTTTTTATTTTTAATTATATTTTTGTTTTCAAAATATGCAAAGAAGTCAGATCAGCAAGTAAACTCTCAAATAATCTAGTAAAAAGCAGGTTAAACACATAAACTAGAGCTTCAACAGAAGGTAGACAAATAGCCAACAAACATGAAGAATGCTTAACATTACTAATCGTCAAAGAAATGTAAATTAAAAAATCATTGTGTTTCTTAAGATTGAGAATGATAAATGCACATTGTGTTCTACATAGTAATAAACATGGTAATATAAACTATATTTGAAAATTATAAAAATGTCACTTCCTGTTGCCCACAATATTGCCTAGCTGGAGGTAATTCCTGAACCCAACCTGGCCAGACAGAGGTAATATAAACAGAAGGCAATGAAAAACTGTGATTTAGAGTCCCTAAATCTTTGACCAGTTAACTGTCATAACTACATATGCTCCTTGAGATTTATATGTACTCATAACATAAAACCAGAGAAAGATTTTGTAAATAGCTTGGATTTGGCTTTAAAATCTTGGTCAGGACTCCACTATTCCTAACAATGCACCATGTCAAGTATTAATTTCACACATTATCCCTATATTATCTTTGGTCAGGATGCCACTATTCCTGCAATGCACCATGTCAAGTATTAATTTAACACATTATTCCTATACTTAACAACTATGCTAATAAAGTATACTAATCAAGTAAGGGGCTCCCCCGAGTAGGAGGCACTAATAGATTACACTGTGGCATAAGATTTCCAGATGACAACAATAAAGAAGTAGACCAACAAGGTAATTTTTGAAAGAAATGGAGACCAAAAGTAGGTCTGATAACAATTATTAAGGGGGAATATCTCCTATTATTTCTTTAGTTTATTCAATGTCATTGTATTGATTAATCCCTACAAAAGTTCTACTATAAGAAACCCTTAGAGACAAAGGATTTGTGTTCCTCTTAAAAATAGTATACCTATTTTCAGAAAATTAATTCTAGGATCATATTGATAGGAAGAATTGAAAGAATTAAAGTCAGAGATATTATGTCTAAGAGAAGTAATTCATAAGTACAGCGGCTCATTAGACTCTTTAGATTTCTGAACTTGGAAGTAGTTGTCAAGGATGAAGTGTTTCTCAAGAACTCCAGTTATAAAGTCCATGCATGTTTTGAGTAAGGATAAATGCCAAGGTCTAGAGAAAGCACATTTTAGGAAGATGGGATTGTTCTTAATGGTTATCTTTGAGAAGCTGTGAAAAGTAGGGCAGGACCTGGAGACTAGATATAGTGACTCACTTTAGAAAACTCCAAAGGGGATGAAGCAGGCAGATCCATGAAAATATAGAAGAATGTATTGGATATTATTTTTTGCATGATTTTAACATAAATTAGTTAAGTAAAATTTGAAGAGATACAGCAGAGAAAGAAGTAATCAATAGGAAACAGAATATTTTACTAAGAATAAATTCTGTAAGACTCTTATTTTCTTTTGAGTGTATGAACCTGTGGTATATGTGTGTATGAATATTATGTTTTGTAATTTCATCAAGTCAATTGCCAGATTTTAGTACTTATACAGATTTATAGGCAGTTAATTCACAATTTAATAGTTCTGATGGATGAACTGATGTAAACAAGATGAAAATGCTTAGTCATATTCAATAAAACATTAGCACTGACCTCAAACAAGACGTAAAGAGAATGCTTTTTAAATTTCTTAGTGACAAAGTTGGATAAAGATAACAGATATTTTGGTTGTAGAGTAACAATAAAAAAAGACCAATAAGTTAAATATTAAAAGATCAAATTTAATATAATACTGTTAAGTCTCTTTCTTGGGTTTAATAATACATTCTTTTAAGAAGCAATTACAAACTTTGATGTAGAGAAGCCATGAATTCAACAATAATATATGTAAAAATGTTTAAATGTGCATTTTAAGCATTTCAACGCATAGGTCCCAGTACTAGACAATAGAAGACAGCTATACTCGTTCCATCAATAAGAGCAGAACTAGAACAAGGGAGGGTGTGAATTTTCTAGTCCTCTTTGCACATCAGACTTTATATATCATGTGTTCTAGTCTGAATTAAGGAGATACTTTTATTTTAAAATCTATTTCTGCGGCTTAGCGCCTGTGGCTCATTCGGCTAAGGTGCCAGCCATGTATGCTCAAGGTGGCGGGTTCGAATCCCCAGCCCGGGCCCTCCAAACAACAATGATGGCTGCAACCAAAAAAATGGCCGGGCGTTGTGGCAGGTGCCTGTGGTCCCAGCTACTTGGGAAGCAGAGGCAGGAGACTCACTTGAGCCCAGGAGTTGGAGGTTGCTATGAGCTGTGATGCCATGGCACTCTACCCAGGGGGATAGCTTGAGGCTCCATCTCAAAAAAAAAAATCTATTTCTGCAAACTGTAAAGTTGGTAAATGTCCAAAAATGTGTCTTTGAAGAGGATAAATAACCTCTTTCAGTATCACTGGAATTGAGAGCTTTAGATTGAGAGAAAGCTATTTAAGAAAAGCAATAATTTGGGAGAGATCTGTAACCTTACAGTGTTTGCATTTGTTAGGTGCAGTCCCTGTTGTGGTTCTGTCCCACACCCAGGAAGTGTGCCACATACCCTTACATTGTGCCCATTAGTTGGGGACATACTAATCCTCCTCCCTCCTTGCCTCTGTCTTCTATACCCTCCCCCCCAACCTTAAATTGTGTGGATGTGTATTAGTTTGTCTACTGGCCTCATTAGTATTGAGTATATTGAATAATTGGTTTTCTATTCTTGTGATATTTTACTAAGAAGAATATGTTTTAATTCCATCCATGTTAATATAAGAGATGTTAAGCCTTTTTTTTTTTTAATCACTAATGGCACTAAAATCCAGATTGAACTACTGATCAATGTGGCATAGATTTGAATTTAATTCTAGGTTTAATAGTTCCTTGGAATAGATGAACTTTCCAAGGA
>CAUYQV010084085.1:0-31632 GCA_963574575.1 Galagoides demidoff
TTTTTGAGATGGAGCCTCAAGCTATCCCCCTGGGTAGAGTGCCATGGCATCACAGCTTATAGCAACCTCCAACTCCTGGGCTCAAGCGAGTCTCCTGCCTCCGCCTCCCAAGCAGCTGGGACCACAGGCGCCCGCCACAACGCCCGGCCATTTTTTGGTTGCAACCATCATTGTTGTTTGGCGGGCTCAGGCTGGGGATTCGAACCCACCACCTTAGGTGTACGTGGCTGGTGCCTTAGCCGATTGAGCCACAGGCGCCGAGCCTCAACCCTGTTTCTTAAAAAAGAAAATTATATAAATTCTCAAACACTGAGTTTTGACCATATTCTCCTTCCTTGCAGAGCTACATTCAGCAAGACAGAGCTTTGGAGGATTTTGATATATAGGTACGTAAGAAAAAAAATTATTAATGCCAAAAAGGAAAAGCTATATAGGAAGGGAAAAGGAATAGCTTATAGCTTATTACATACAATGGGTCAGGTATAAATGGCATTTATATCATGAAAAGATAACACACTAAATACTATTCTAAAACAAAATTAACCGTAAAATTGTACTGAGAAGCTAGACTACAGGCATTCCCTAGGTTAAAAACTAGACAGGTTTTTTAATAGGTTTGGTCTTAAGTTGAATTTGTATGTAAGTTGAAACAGGGTATATTTACCTATTACCTATAACAGCCACCATTTCTAAGTGCGAATTTCTAAGTGTGTCAATAGGATGTTTGTCACTTAGGGATTTACTACAATAACCTCTGTTCCTAAATGTGAGTTGTACGTAAGCCAGACCTTTATAACTTGGGGACTGGCTATCTAGGAAAAGGCAAGGTATGCAGACAAGTGGGGAAGGCATTAAATCGTTCGTCATTAACCAGATAATGTGTAAAACTGAAAATCAAAAATGAGTAATGAGCATGTTATCTGGAGACCTTGTGATGAACGGTAAAATAATCAACTGGAAGACCAAAAGGGCTCCTTCTATCTCAGGCAGAATATGAAAGGCAGAGACAGGACTGTTTTTTTCTTTTTCTTTTCCCTAAGAAGCATCATGGGACTACTATTTGATTCTCTAAACTAGACTCATGTATAACTTAAAAAAAAAAAAAACTGATAGTTAGCGATTATAAATTTAAAAACTATAGTTGACAAGCCAATAAAATCTTATATCATGTGTGAAATGAAATGAATTACTTCTAATTTAAAGATTTTCACAAGAATTTGTTTGCCATTTTAACCATACTATGCAAACATTCAAATTGTGGTATTATTTTTAGTTACTTGCTTGGAACTAATTCCAAGATATGGGGAAAGACTACAAAAATTTTAACACTTTTCGGCTCTTGCCACACACTTACTTTCCAAATTGGTTTCTACAGAAATTAAGCTTGGTTATACTGCCACCAACAGTATGATCATAGCACTCTCATCAGTACTAGGTATTACCAGTTTTGAAATAAAATCTTGCCTTATTCTTATACACATTTTTAAAAGTATTCTTGAGGTCTCAATATTTATTTCTGTGTATGTAAGCTTTTGTATAACATAACTTGGTCATATTTTCTGCAAAATACCTACATTTCTGTCACACGCCTTTTTATTGTGATTACAATGTTTTCCCTTTCATGTACGTACAATGAAACCTATTAATTTCTTTGCAATTTATTCTATGATGTCTAAATATAATTTTCCCCCCATACTTTATATTTTCTTCTTCAAATTAAAAATAATATGATCTCTAAGGAACCAAGACCCCTCACAGCCCTTTCTTTTTAGGAAAAACAAAAATGTCCATTAAATTAATATCTGACACTTTTAAATATTTAATGTTAACTAAAAAAAATTATGTCTTAGCCTTAATAATATTTTCAAGTAGTTGTGTTTATGCAAACATCGCCATAAGAAAAGCTTTAACATTTGTTTTATAAATTACATGATATGAAATTATATTTACAGTGAATTTAAAGAACATTTTTCTTAATATATTTCTTTCAGTGATTTGATTTTAGCAAACCTTTCTAATTTTCTTCCTTGGTTTTTAAAAACTGGTGTGATTATTATCTTGAAAATAAACTTGGCTCGGCACCTGTGGCTCAACCAGCTAAGGCGCCAGCCACGTACACCTAAGGTGGTGTGTTCGAATCCCCAGCCTGGGCGTGCCAAACAACAATGATGGTTGCAACCAAAAAATGGCCAGGCGTTGTGGCAGGTGCCTGTGGTCCCAGCTACTTGGGAGGCGAAGGCAGGAGACTCGCTTGAGCCCAGGAGTTGGAGGTTGCTATGAGCTGTGATGCCAGGGCACTCTACCCAGGGGGATGGCTTGAGGCTCTGTCTCAAAAAAAAAAAAGAAAATAAACTTTATATTTCTACTGGTCAGATACACTGAATTCTTTATTTGAAAAAAACTAGAATATCCTAATTTACATCTAAAATCTTATAAAGAAAAAAGTATATTTCAAGTACTAAAAAGTTATGAATTCAAGAGATAGCATATGCTAAAAAAAGGTCCATGGGAATAGAAAACATGATCTCACTGCTTTATAATATTTATGTTACATGTAATACATAAAACAATTATTATATATAATTTTATATGTAGCTATGTTAAATACTATCTTATAATTACGTAAGATATGTTTCTAATTATATTATTTTACTGGTCTCACTTTACAATGTAATAATAAACGACATATTATTCCATTTTATATTGAAAAGTATATAAATCAAACTTTTCACAGCCCCCTTCATCAAGACACTATGTCCCTGTATAACAGAGTGGAAAGTATACTTTTCACATACAAACAAAGTAGTTTTAAGGATTTATCTTCAGTAGAGGTGGACTGAGAGGTAACATACCAAAACATTTGTTCAAAGGTCTGCAATTATGAACTGCTTTATGAGAGGCATGGGAGAAGAGAAAAAAAGAGGGGGAAAGAGGAAGGCAAAGAGGACAGAGGCAAGTAGGAAGCATTATAAATAGGATACATTTTGTCTCTAAGATTACATGAAGATACATCAGCTTTTCAAATAGGGAAGGTAAACCCTGAGAGATACTACCTAAGTAGCCGGACACAGTAAGATAAGAGTTAGGTGGTAAGTCAAGTTTGAAGGCCAAGAGCTTCTATTCTTTTTCCAACTACAAACAAAATAAAGGTGCTACTGATTAGGCATGGTGGCTCACGCCACCTTTCCTAGCAATTTTCAAGGTCACGACAGTAAGATTTCCTGAGGCCGTAAGTTCCTGACCAGCCTGAGGAAGAGACCTCATCTCTACAAAAATTAGCCAGCCATAGTGGCAAGCACCTGTAGTCCCACACAGGAGGCTGAGGCAGAAGGATCAGTTGAGTCCAGAAGTTTGAGGTTGTAGTGAGTTATAAAGATTGCACTGCCTTCTGGCCTGGGCTACAAAGAGTAAGGCCCTGTCTCAAAAAAAAAGATACAATTTTTAAAAATGATTTTAAAAGAATAAAAAAAAGATGCTATTCCTCCCTGTAGAGCAGGGGTCCTCAAACTTTTTACACAGGGGGCCAGTTCACTGTCCCTCAGACTCTTGGAGGGCTGGACTGTGGACCCCGGGACGAGTCGGCTGCTAAGCAGGACAGGTAGCCTCCACCCAGTGGCCAGATAAATGTGACAGACTGCATGTGGTCCGCGGGCGGTAGTTTGAGGACACCTGCTGTAGAGGCAAAATGCAAAGGGGAAAAGTCACATAAACTATTTAGATGAAAAAAACCTGAGAACTCACATTATTACCTACACACTGATCAGGACTAAAGATTTTTCTACTAAACTATTTTACAAAAGCAGCTAGACAAGACCTAAATGAATGAGGAAGCAATGTTCTAATAATAATTTACAAAAGCAGGTATATGGCCTAAGTGCCATAGTTTGCTGACCCCCGACTTAAACTACACATTAAAAAAAATACAGGGCAGCGCCTGTGGCTCAAAGGAATAGGGCACCTGCTCCACATGCCCCGGAGGTGGTGGGTTCAGGCCTAGCCCCGGCCAAAAACTGCAAAAAAAACATACATACATACATATACACACACACACACACACACACACACACGTATATGTGTGCCAGGCGTGGTGGCTCATACCTATAATCCCAGCACTTGGGAGGCCAGGTGGGTAGATTGCCTGAGCTCACAGGGTTGAGACCAACTGAGCCAGAGTGAGACCTCATCTCTAAAAAATAGCCAGGTATTGTGGAGGGGAGCCTGTAGTTACAGATACTTGGGAAGCTGAGGCAAGAGGATCGCGCGCGCTCTCTCTCTCTCTCTCTCTCTCTCTCTCTCTCTATATATATATATATATAAAAACAGATAATTCTAGGGGAAACCACTATCTTAAAACTTAAAAATTCACAGAATCCAGTCTAGCTAGGACAACATAAAGAGACTGTCTTCTAAAAAAGAAAAGAAAAAAAAAGAAAAAATCATGGAATATACAAAAGTGAATTCATAAACTATTAAGGTGTGAGAGCACATCTGAAATGGCTTCTTTTTATTTAGAGATTAAAGTAGCAGCACAAAAGGGTATGTATCTTTGTGACCTCACTACATTGAAAGTAACTGAGATTCTCTACTTTTCATACTGAATAAAAATAAATTTTAACCTACAGTGATCACTGACAAGTCTTAGATAATTATAGAGAATTAAAATTAACCTTTTTCACAGTTCACAATAGTTCTTAATAACAATACTTCTGGCCCAATGAAAGTACATCATCTTATATGGATTAGTGACATTTCATATAATATTCTTACTTTCCTAACCCCTAAAAACCTTTTCTGAATGGGTTGGGTTGTCCCCATAATTAGGGTACATGTTAGAGGTAAAATGATGTCTGTTAGAAATGTTAATACAAGAGTATTACTTAAATATCTCCCTTTAAGCAGCTAAATATCTAAAAAAAAATTATAAAATATAAAATGGCATTATAAAATTATATACCATTTTGAACTGTGAAAATTATTTAAGCATTACTTGAACAAGGATTTGGAGTTTATCTTTATATACCTGTGAAAACCTATAACCACCATCTATAAAATCATCACCACCAACATTCTATTCTAACATCTTTTAACAAGAAAAATCTAACATTAAAAATCTACCGGCTTGGCGCCTGTGGCTCAATCGGCTAAGGCGCCAGCCACATACACCTAAGGTGGCGGATTCGAATCCCCAGCCCGGGCCTGCCAAACAACAATGATGGCTGCAACCAAAAAATGGCCGGGCGTTGTGGCGGGCGCCTGTGGTCCCAGCTACTTGGGAGGCGGAGGCAGGAGACTCACTTGAGCTCAGGACTTGGAGGGTGCTATGAGCTGTGATGCCATAGCACTCTACCCAGGTGATAGCTTGAAGCTCTGCCTCAAAAAAAAAAAAAAAAAATCTACCAAGTATGCAATCCTTATATCTGGCAATCCAAAAAACCCTTAATACATTCTGATAACAGAAAAAAACAGCACTGGACAATGAATTTATATTATACAGTAAATTATTATGTTCTGTTTCAACATAGCTGAACATTATGTGTGGTCTCCTATGCATATAATTTCAATAATACTATTGTTTATTTCAAACTTTAAATTTTCAGTTGTATATCGCTTCATACCTACTAAAAATACTTGTGAAATTCTAATAAATTTTGAGAATATATTTGGTTCTTTTAGAAAAATCTAAGTCTTTGCGTGGTCCCACTCACAGAACTTATGAAAAGAGAATAACAAAAAGGATAAAAATAGTTTACAAAAGTTATAATTGGTACAATCTGAATGAAACCTTAGAGTTGACATAAAGGACTATAGGAAATCGTGTGGGTTATGAAGAGGTCCTTGAGACTATTTTCCAAAACTTGTTATATAAAAGTCATAGTTTAAAACAAAGATGAATAAAAAAGCCCACAATGTGAATTTAACATTTTCAAACTTTATTATCAGTACAAAACAAAACAGAGTTATATGGAACTGGACTATGCCAGGAAGCAGATTTTTATATCATTCTTTCCAAGACAAGAAGACACCCAGATTAAGTAAATAAAACTACTGTTATTCACATGCATAGCTAATTTCAAAGACATACTCTTAACATATTAGCCTCTTCCTGTTTGGACAAAAAAATTCCACACAAACCTTTGTGAGGTAACTTGAAAACATTATCCTATTCTATGTCCACCCCAAAATTCACCCTGAATTTGGCAAACTGAGGGATAGAAGCAATCAAAACTAACCAATTCAAAAAGAGTATATCCATCTTATCAGTAACACTAACCAGCTGGAGGAAATCCTAAAATAGACCAGATTTATAGCACTAAGAAATCTAATTGTACTTTAAACAGTATCTTGTTTTAGAAAAAGATAAAGACTTCAAGGAGAATCAAACAGTAGGGGGCAGCATCAAACAACTGATGTTTAAACTGGGCAGTTTTGACTTGCAAGCTTTTTAAGCTTTTGTGTATTTTTACTATTACAAAGGAAAATTTCTGTTTTGACTGTCTACATTTCTCTACCATTTCCTACAGTGTACTTCTTTTGCATCTATGACTTGAGAATATCAGTGTACAATGCACTAGTAATAATGTCCCTTATAAACAAAACAAAACTCGTGGCATTTCCATTCTTAAGGTAGGCACTTATACAAATAAGGGCTGACATTTTTATACACAGCATTTCCTTTATGTTAATGCTAAATTTTTGTTTCACTCAGTTAGCATTTTAAACTTGATGACAGAGCTTGACAAACAAGCTTTGCACATTGACTTCATAAGTAGTATGTGACCAAAAGCTGTGGAATATGTCCCCTCTTGAGAAATTTAGTTTGGCAGAGAAAACAAGAGAACACATGTAATTGTAATCATAAATTATGAAATGCAAGAGGAACAACAAAAAAAAAAATCTGTGGGCATTACACATAGAGTAACAGTACAAAAATGGTAGGATAACTATGTCCCCTCAAAGGCCCAGTTTAGAGACCACCTAACCTCATTCTGAGGATAATCAAGTATCAGGGGAAAACAAAAAGAGAAATCAAGTCCTTCAACAAGTGAAAAGTAGCTCAGCACCGGTAGCACAGTGGTTATGGTGACAGCCACATACAGTAAAGTTGGTGAGTTCAAACCCAGCCCGGGCCAGCTAACAATGACAACTGCAACAAAAATTAGTAGAGCACTGTGGTGGGTGCCTGTAGTCCCAGCTACTTGGGAGGCTGAGGCAAGAGAATTTCTTAAGCCCAAGAGTTTGAGGTTGCTGTGAACTGTGACACCACAGCTCTCTACGGAGGGTGACATAGTGAGACGCCAAAAAAAAAAAAGTGAAACATGTGCATATACGGGGATAGACACGGTGGCTTACTACTGTAATACCAGCACTTTGGGAGGCTGAGGTGGGAGAATCACTTCAACATAAGAGTTCCGGGTTACAGTGATCTATGATTGGGCCACTAAACTCCCAAGCTGTGCAACAGAGTGAGACACTGACTCTATTTAAAAGAAAAAGAAAGGTAAAATGAATAAAAGTATCTGCAACACTCTGGTTCACTATCTCATTTAATGGTCACAGTAGTAAACCCATGGAAGTTAGGTTTTTTAGTCTTTCAAGGTCAAGATAAAGGAACTAAAGTAGGTTAACTAAACTGGGTAACAGTACATTAAAGTTCTGAAACTTACGGGAGGGGAAAATTTTAACAAGGTAAACTGCTCGAATTAAAAGAAAATGATCATCTCAGCTGCTGAAGAATTTCCCCTGCTATAATGTTCATAGTCTATCTTCTCCATAAACCACTTAAAAAGACACACCCCCTGAGAGTACTTGGTCCTAAACTTGAGGCCTCAATGTACTCCAAATCAGGTGCTCAAAAAAAGGGATTGAACCATGGTTACCTTTTAAGCTATCAGTGGAACATAAATTGGTAAAGGAAAAACTAGTATGGATTATCAAGCAATACATTACTGATGTCACCTCATAAGAGGTCTTTCCCAACCACTTCTTTTAAAGTAGCACCAAAGTCATTCTTGCCCCGTCTTATCAAGGGGTCTGCAGATAGAATTCTGTTTGTGAATATAATAATATGGATGAGAGGGAGGTAAATCTTAAATTGACTTCTGACAATCAATTAAGAATGCAAGCAAAAATCAACATTAGCATTAAGTATCTACAGGAGTTTCACATTAAGTTTAAAATTTTTAAAAATTTAAAATAAGTTCAAAATTCTTCAAAGAGTTTAAAGTAAGTTTAAATTCTTTGAAGTCATTAATCTTCACTAGTTTGAAATTAGTCACTATGAAACTAGCCTCTGGATTGCTTTATCATAAATATTTAGTATCTTGAGAACTACCTCAGTATAACTGGTTTCTGTTGCCATTTTAACTTATTTCCTACATTTTAAACTGTCATTCTGAGGTTCCTCACACAGAAAAGTTGAAAACCCCTGCCAGATTACTGTTTTATTTTCTTCACAGGACTTATCACTGATATTATGTATTTGTTTCTCTCCTACCAGAATATCCAGTGCATGCAGGATGTGGATTTTGTGGTATTTGGGTTGTCTGCCATGGATTCCCAAGGTCTAGAAAAAGTATCTGACTTACAGTAAGGTACACAGATGTTTGCATAAGAGGGAATCCTCCTTTAAAACAGTACACAGGAGTCTTCAGATAAGGCCTTCAACTGCACGCTACAATTAACTAAAGTTTAACTCTACAGCTTTCCCAATGTATCACTTACTTGTTCCTAATTATGCAAAATTTAGGTACAGATCCAAAAAGAAAACATAAATGAAACGTAGACCTACAGACTCCAAGAATGACTCAGTTCCAAGGTAAAACTAAGAGGACTTACCAGCAAAAGACAAAGTTAAAAAAAAGTGTATCCTATGGTCTTTTCTAAGTTAATGTGCTTTGTGTTGTTACTATTGCTTAAAACTGGTACAATACTCGCGTGGCCCGATCCTTCTGACTGAGTGCTAGGGCTCTGCGGTGGTCTTTCATCCCCGCGCCCCGCTCCTTACAGACAGCCCATGTGGACATGTGGACATGTGGACGGGTGCCCACGTGAACGTTTCTTTACAGAAACCACAGGAAGACCTTCAACGTCATGCCGCCCGCGCCCTCGCAAGGCCCCTTCCTAGCTGGGGTGTTCGGGGGGATCCCAAAGGAGAGGCCAAGCGCTCGGCAGACTCCTAGACCCAGAGAGGGGGGTCTGCAAAGGTTCCCCTTCGCAAGCCCCCCGCCGCGCCCCACATCGCTGTCCACCTAAAGGCTCTCGGAAACAAAGCCGGGTGGCCGCGCCACCTCCGACCCACCCGGCCTCCCCCAGCGACCCAGCCCCACCCTGGGTCTCCGCCGACTGAGACGTTAACTCCCCCGCGCTCCGCCTCAGCTTTTCGGACGGTCGCGGAGAAAACAAGTAGGAGCTCAGGCGCCGTTAGCCTCCCGGTGCCGGAACAGCGGCATCAAGCCTCCATCCCGGGTCCCCTCACCGACCCCATTATAGACCAGAGGGGAGACCCGGAGAGGGAGAAGCGGGGGCGTTCGTCGCCAAGCCCCCCGCAGACCTGCCTAAAGATCCAGATCCTCCCACTCTCGGGCCACAGGGTCCCCGCTCCTGCCGGCTACGCCACCCGCGGCCCGCGTGCAGTCCCCCAACCGCCGCCGGCCGCCCAGCGGTCACTCCCCCACCCCGGCGCGGTCCGCGCGGCTCCCTCTGCCTCCGCAGGACCCCGAGCGCGGCGCGGGGTCCCGCACGCGTTGTGGGCGCCACCGGGCCGCCCGCCCTACAGCCCGGAGCAGTCCAGAGCGCACACGAGGAGCCGCGGCGCCCCACGCGCTGCCCACCACGCGCTCTACTTCGGCTCGCCGCCGCCGACTGCAGCAGCTGCGGGAACCTCAGAGCCCGCATCCCCGAGGGACCCAGCCCCGACTCCCCGGTTCCATTCTCCCTTTCAACCCCACCCCGCCGTCCCGGGACTCGTAGTCTCCGCCGCGCATGGGGCCGGTTCTGGGGGAGGGAATGTAAACAAATCGGGGTTTTATAGTTACCTCACACTCGAGTGCCGTGTGCATCTCCTCTCCGCTCGGTACCAAACCCCGGCTGCACCAAATCGTGTATTCACCAAAGCCGGCTGCGCTAACTTCGTCGCGGAGGCCCGCGCGTCAGACACCAAGATACGCTAGCGGCGTACAAGGCCCACTCAGCTCCCTGCGCAGCCGCACCCGGTCCGCCTATGGGTGCTACGCTACGGGCGTACACGCACCACCTAGCCATTCGCTCCGGATAACGCCTCTTGCGTAGGGGAACTGCACCACTGGCAGATTCCGCACGGAGAGTCCGAGCAATGAGAAAATCCACTCTACGCAAACTGCGGAGCTCTCTGGCTCCGCGCTAGTTTTGTTCCAAGAAAGGACGCCGCGGGGGAGTTGGGGCGGCTTCTGACGCATGCGTGGAGCGCTCTTTACCGCTCGCCTTTCTCCCGGCTTTGCCCGGTCGGTTGCTAAGGCCTTGGGCGGGCGGATGAGTAATGGGAGCTCTACACGTAAACGCCAGAAGACTTCAGAGTGATAAATTAGTGTGTTTATCTGTGCACGAGTTAAACATCTACGACGAATTAATCCCTCTTCCTTTGTTAAAGTAACCTTTTCGGTCTCGAAGGGCAAAAGTGAATGTGTATAGCTCGCTCCTCCCATCCCCAATTATTGTAAAGCACACTTACTTAACATTTCCAAGTCTTAAAGAAAAAGTTGAGTCTTGACAGCATGTCACGTACTCAGTAATTCTTTTGCAACTTTCTAAGGTCTTCCACCACCTATTCTCAATTGATCGTTCATTTCTTAACACTCAACGGCAACCCCCCACCCCCATGCAGCCAAGCAATTCCATGAACTCCTACTTACATCGTCCTCATTCTTGCCCCCATTCCTTCCCTTCACACCATACCTCCCAACTGAATGCTCTCCTCCTCTCTGCTTAAGCAACCAACAGCCCACATTTTCTTAAAAGGTGGCTCTGGACATCTTCCCTTTGCTTCCTGGCTCTTACTCAATCCACACGGTGAGGGTTATCTGTGTGTTGCCGGGGGTGCCAGTGTTTCTGTATCTGACCAGAAACTGTAACCGGCTCCATAACCAAAAATTGATAGTTAATAGTGAGAGCCAGTTGGGGGAGGGAGAGTGCCTAAGTGCAGGCTAGCAGAATGCATAAAACCATGAACAATAGTAATAGCATGCTTTGCTCTGTGCCAGGAACTTTCAAAGTCTTTACATATACTGTATGTTAATTTAATCCCTGTAACGTATCGAGGTTGGAATTATCCAGGAAACTTAGACAAAAAACAGACATTAAATAACTTGCCTAAGATCACAGAGCAGGTAGCTGCGGGGTTGAGATCCAGACCCATTCATGATGGCTAAGTAGTCCTGCTCTTCCGCATATTATACCATCATGGAAGAAGATTATTTTGTTTTTGTTTTTTACCTCTTCTAACATCTTTTAGGTGCTTAATAAATGTCTGAGGACTGCCAGAACACTAAGCTACTCATATCCTCTTTCTCTTGTTTGGGAAAATCAATCCATAGACCTCACTCCGCTGGCAAAGGGAGAAATTCTGAAATGTGGAGGTAAGAGGTTAAGTCTGAGTCCTAATATTAAATTTTGCTATTGACACTAAATGTGAGACACAAGGGTTATGGTTCTCAGATTCATAGATAAGGATTGTTTTAAATGAATTCTAAGGTTCATTCTAGAACCAAAGTCCTTACAGTTCATAAAACTGTACTTCCTCTGTACTGTAAGAAAAAAAAAAGGCATCCAAATTACCCTGGTATTTTAAGGCTCCTAATTATTTTATTAAATACATTATTATCAGCACTCTTAAAATAATGCATACCTTTCTTTCAAGTATCGGTAAGATACAGCCCTTGCATTCCTTATTTTAGGATAAGGAATGATTTAGGATAAGCACTGCTTTTTTAGTTATGTATACATAAGGCTAAGATTCAGCTGGTACACACAGGTACAAATATAGATCAAATATTGAAATATTTCCATAGAAGTTGTTCAACAGCTGCAATTATAACTGGTATGCCCCTTTGCTTCCCAAATCTACCCTCAGTCCCTTCCTTCAAGATTCTCTAGACCTTCACATTTTAGGAACTAAAGAATTAATACCTGGCAAAGATGGATCCAGCTCTTATCAGTGACTCCTAATTGATTGGTGCTTATTCTGTATTGTTATGTATTTTACTATCATCCCTACATAAGACTATATGGCAAGCTACTTGAAAAAAGAAACCTACCACTTTAGAAATTGACCCAAGCATTCATGTACATTCCAGTATACATTACAGATTTAGGTGGGGCTTAGAGCAAATTATCAGACAGGATAAGCAATTAAGTTACAAACTAGCATGTAAATTTTCCTACTGGGAAAAAGAATCTCAGAAAATGACTTAAAGGCTTATACAAAATCACCTGCTGAGTTAGATAATGGACAGTGCTCCAAAAATACATAGTATCACTGTAACATATAAATTACATTTTATATTTACCCATTTTATATACAAGTAGTATGTTAGTAAGGAATGTCTACTGTAGTGTAATCATAGAACTTTCTGAAAGAGTAAGCCAGTTTTTACAGAAACATCATTTTCTTCATGAAGCTCATCTGAACTATAAAAATAGTATTAATGATTTTCAGTGCCTGAGAGAAAGAGGGAGTATTTGATTACATGTGAATGGTTTGCCTTTCATTGTTTAATTTATTCCCACTGCTTCAGTTACAGTATCATTTCACATATCTAAAATTTTAAATGTGACCAGTCTACCTTTGGGAGCCATGATATAATAATCGGATGGCCTTTTTGCCCCTCAGAGGATTAGAAAAGAACCAACAACAAAAGAGGAAAGGAAGAGCCGGGTGCAGAGGCTCAGGCCTATAATCCTACACACTCTGGGAGGCTGAGGCCAGTGGATTGCCTGAACCCAGCCTGAGCCAAGAGTGAGACTCCAACTCTAAAACTAGCCAGGCATTGTGGTATACTCCCAGCTACTTGGGAGACTGAGGCAAGAGGATCACTTGAGCCCAAGAGTTTGAGATTGCTGTGAGCTGTGACACCATAGCACTCTACCAGGGTGACAAAGTGAGACTCTGTCTCAAAAAAAAAAAAGAGAGAACAGAACCCTGCTTGATACCTCAGTCTTTAGCTGTAACCGAAGGAAATCCATGCCATACGTGTGGCTTTCTCTCTTACAGAGGAGAACATAGTCATCATACTCAATGAAGTTAAGAATCTTTAATGAAATCTATATAGAACATTACTAATTCTAAGAAATCAGTCCTTTTAGACTTAATCATACTTTTCATTATTTAAAGTTATTAATAACCAGAGATAAAGAAACCTCCTTGAATTCATATTTGGTTTAAACTCTGATTTTTTACATGGCCAAAAAGTTTGGCTCATGTCTGTAATCATACCACTCCGGGAGGCCAAGGTGGGAGGATCACATGAGCTCAGGAGTCTGAGACTATCCTGATAAGAGTGAGATCCCCATCTTTACCAAAAATAGAAAAATTAGCTGGGCGTGATGGTGTGTACCTGTCATCCCAGCTACTCACCTGATGTTCCAGCTATTTACTGTCCTGTTGTCCCAGCTACTCAGGAGGCTGAGGCAGAAGGACTGTTTGAAGCCAGAGTGGGAGGTTGGTGTGAGCTAGCCTGACCCCACCGCACTCTAGCCTGGGGCAACAAAGTGAGACTATGTCTGAAAAAAAATTTTTTTAAAGAAAAAAACAATAGGCCAGGAGCAGTGGCTCACACCTGTAATCCTGCCACTCTAGGAGGCAGAAGTGGGTGGATTGCTTGTGCTCAGGAATTCAAGACCAGCTTGAGCAAGAATGAGACCCCATACCTCTTAAAATAGAAAAAACAGACCAGGTGTTGTGGCGGATGCCTGTATTCTAAGCCACTTGGGAGGGTGAAGCAAGAGGATCTCTTGAGTCCAAGAATTTGAAGTTGCTGTGAGCTATGATGCCATAGCACTCTACCTAGGATAACAGAATGAACTCTGTCTCAAAAAACAAATTTATGAACAAGGTTACACCTAGAGAGGCCATTAGTCAAGAGTACAAGAAAGACTAAATCGTGTTGCTATATCTGTGTGGTGTGGTATGGTGTGGTGTCGGAGTGATGAGCACCAGGATAGGTTTTAAAATCTGGGAAAGGATTATGTCAGCAACATGTAGGTAAACTTCTAAACCTAGGCCTCAAAATTAGCAACTACATATTAATTTTTAGAGACTATGTATTTCATCCTGGGTATTAAAGCTTCCACTTTGGATCTAAAATCAGACATACGTGTGATCCATATCTCCAAAGATCTGTATCATTCCAGTTCTTTGAGAGTTGTGGTAGTGTATAACATCTAACAAGGCAAGACCACTGTAAAGACAAGGACGTAGGGCCCAGGGATAGGGGGGTCTTTTTCTGATCTCTTGAGAAATTATGGCTCTATTATTTCATTTTTTGCAGACTCTAAAAATTTGACATTCCAAAAGTTAAGTGGGCTTTGAAAGGTCCCTGGAGGTTCTCACTTATGTCCCACTTTAAGGAACAACACAGGGCCAGGCAGGGTGGCTCACGCCTACAATCCTAGCACTCTGGAAGTCCAAGGTGGGTGGATTGTTTAAAGTCAGGAGTTCAAGACCAGCCTGAACAAGAGCAAGACCCCGTCTCTGAAAATATTGCCAGGTTTTCTGGCAGGCCCGTGTAGTCCCAGCTACTGGGGAGGCTGAGGCAAAACCATCTCTTGAGCCCAAGTGTTTGAGGTTGCTGTGGGCTATGACACCACAGCATGCAACCCCAGGGTGACTGAGTGAGACCCTGTTTCAAAAAAATAAATTATGAGAGGCTGAGGCAAGAGAATTGCCTACACCCAGGAGTTGGAGGTTGTTATGAGCTGTGTGATGCCAAGGCACTCTACCAAGGGCGATAAAGTGAGACTCTGTCTCTACAAAAATAAATAAATAAATAAATAAAATAAAGAGCAACCCTTGTATATCTGGGAAAGCCACCCTCTTCCACAGAGCCCACCACTTTGAGATGGTTATTCAAAGACAGGGAAGAGAGATAAACCAATACAAACCCTGGTAAGAGACAAATTGTGCCTGTCAAGTGAGATCATTCTGAACTGCTAGACTTATGCAAGGAAACTGAGTTTCAGGCTATCTGCAGAGACAAAAATAGATTGGAGAAATGAAACGATTAACACTAAAATTTAAGCAGCTCCCCACTCAAAGAAGAAAAAATAACTTTGTTATGATTTGCCTAGATGATCTAATATTAGACTAGCCAGATTCCTTAGCTTTAAACCATAGAAATACAAAGGCCTTAAACATCAGGCAGCTCTCCTGAAAGAGAGATAGTAACAGAGAGTTTTACAGCTTCTAATTCTCCATGTCAAGATCTTTCAAAAATAAAAGTGAGACATGGCTCAGGAGAAAGAGGAAGACCGACTCAGAAGAATGAACAAAAGCAAAAAGCTCAGGCTCGGTGCCCACAGCACAGTGGTTATGGCACCAGCCACATACATGGAGGCTGGTGGGTTCAAACCTGGCCCAGACCAGCTAAACAATGACAACTGCAACAAAAAATAGCTGGGCATTGTGGTGGGCGCCTGTAGTCCCAGCTACTTGGGAGGCTGAGGCAAGAGAATCGCTTAAGCCCAAGAGTTAGAGGTTTCTGTGAGCTGTGACGCCGTGGCACTCTTCCAAGGGTGACTTAGTGAGACTCTGTCTCAAAAACAAAAAAACAAAACAAAAAAAGGCAGAAAGCTCAGAGCAAGAGGCAGACTAACACAGCAGACCACACATGGTAAGACATCATCTTACCCTAAGCCTACTCTTATTATACCCCCCAATTACTGGACTTCCACATTCAGTATTTCATTCTTAAGCCTTGAAACCAAAGAGAACTTTGCTACCATTTTATTACTTATTTATACTACTATGAGTGGGAATATGTACATTTTTAGGACTTTTCTGAAGAGGAAATTCTAAGAAAAGATAAAACAAAGTTATCTAGGGACTCCTAAAGATACTGTGATGCAAAGGGAAAGAAGGAAAGCTGTAGGCTCAGCGCCTGTGGCTCAAGTAGCTAAGGCACCAGCCACATACACCTAAGGTGGTGGGTTCGAATCCAGCCTGGGCCCGCCAAATAACAATGATGGCTGCAACCAAAAAACAGCCAGGGCGTTGTGGCGGGCGCCTGTGGTCCCAGCTACTTGAAAGGCAGAGGCAGGAGACTCGCTTGAGCCCAGGAGTTGGAGGTTGCTGTGAGCTGTGATGCCACAGCACTCTACCCAGGGGGACAGCTTGAAGTTCTGTCTCAAAAAAAAAAGAAGGAAAGCTGTAGACCAACTGCCAACCTCTCTATCTTGTTTCTAGCTAGCCCCATTTGCTCACAGAATACTAAGTAAGATGAATAAAAATGGTGAGCTTGCTAGATAGCCATTTCAGATAGTTTGGAACTGTAGCAGTATTGGAGAAATACTTTTCAAAACTTAACTCCAGTTGGTCTAAAAGTTGTGTTATAGTTAAGTGATTTAACATAATCACTCCTTCCACAATCATGATTGACTAGCTTTGTTAAAAAAGTCAAAAACAGGCTCAGTGCTTGTGGCTCAATCGGCTAAGGCGCCAACCACGTACACCTAAGGTGGCGGGTTCGAATCCCCAGCCCGGGCCCGCCAAACAACAATGACAGCAGCAACAAAAAAATGGCTGGGCATTGCGGCGGGTGCCTGTGGTCCCAGCTACTTGGGAGGCGGAGGCAGGAGACTCGCTTGAGCCCAGGAGTTGGAAGTTGCTATGAGCTGTGATGCCATAGCACTCTACCCAGGGAACAGCTTGAGGCTCCGTCTCAAAAAAAAAAAAAAAAAAAAAAAAGTCAAAAACAAAAAACAACTCCTACTCTATAGGAATTAAAAAAAAGTGGCATCAATATCCTCATTGCAAATATTACAAATTTGAAAAGTGTGGATGATTACACTTCAAATTAAGAATAATTATCAACATGGAAATGAGGTAGCAATAAGTTACCATGTAAATACATTTAAATGTCCCTTTTTAAAATTGGGTTGAGATTAATAAATCCATTTTGAAATTCATTTTTAAATGTCATCACATAAGAGAAAATTTCGAATCTTTCCTAGGGTATCTAAAATAAGGAGACACATTTCACAACTGACATTTATGAAAATAATCCATAACATCTTTTAAAATCAAGACACACTTGTTTTAGCTTTGCAAATATTGCTTACTCTTCTTTATTAAGAATTTTGACAAGAATGTAGCAAAATTCTACACATTAGAGAAGGCAGTAAATGATTTGCCAAAACAAATGTAGCTTATAGAGATTTCCAAGTTTTTGTACTATCTCTAAGTAAAGCTTGAATCATGTTATTTTTTTATAGAATAAGTAGCATTTCCATTTTCACAGACTCCCATAAACCAACTTTTCATTCCAGCACGTATCTTTAATAAGTTTTAAAATGTCCTAATGTTTTGTGAGAAACGTTTTTTGGTAGTGCCAATAGTTAGTGACCCATCACACGTGGCTTGGTTGCTTTCTCCTGGGTGATCTCACTTACGGCCTCCTATGATTTTACCACACCCAAGTTTCATTCTAATTAGAATGGCAGTTGCTCTCTCTAAGCAGTTATGTTTTACAGTCTGTCTTCCCACCCTAAACACATAAAATTGTACAGTTTAAAATGTGCCAGGCACCATTTAAATGCTTTAAATAGAACTCATTTAATTCCTACACTAATTCTGTGAGTTAGATAGACCCATTTTACAGATTTAGAAAACCAAGGTGCTTATATAGAATATAGGAGAGCCAGGATTTCAGTCCAGGCAGTCTAGGTCCAGAGCCTGCACTTTTAACCCTTGCATTACCCCACCTCTTATGTTAGGACTGCGTGTAGGTTCCTGTCTTTTTCTATACTACTTTCTCTAAAAATGTTGGTAATTAAAGAAAGAAGAGGCTCAGTGCCCATAGTTCAGTGAATAGGGCACGGGCCACAGGCACTGAGACTGGCGGGTTTGAGTCCAGCCCTGGCCTGCTAAACAACGATGACCACCGCAACCAAATAATAGCCGGGCATTGTGGCGGGCACCTGTAGTCCCAGCTACTTGGGAGGCTAAGGCAAGAGAATCACTTAAGCCCATGAGTTGGGGGTTGCTGTTAGCTGTGATGCCACGGCACTCTAACCAGGGCAACAGATTGAGGCTCTATCTCAAAAAAAAAAAAAAAAAGAAAGAAAGAAAGAAATATATGGTACAACATGAATGAACCTTGGAAACACTATGCTGAGCGAAATAAGCTAGATATAAAAACACAAATATTGAATGATTTCACTTCTTGAGGTACCTAGAATAGGAAAACTCATAGAGACAAAAAGTAGAATAGCAGTTACCAGATGCTGGAGGCTGGGAAGTGGAAAGGGGAACGGAGAATTAAGGTGTAAATGGTACAGCGCTTGTTTGGAATATTGAAAAATAAAAAAGTAAATAGTAAATAAAGTATTATAATAAATAAACATTAAACAAATATACTACTACTATTTATACTGTTCGAGGAATGGAACCACGGCTCGGTGCCTGTGGCTCAATCGGCTAGGGCGCCAGCCACATACGCCTAAGGAGGCAGGTTCGAATCCCCAGCCCAGGCCCGCCAAACAACAATGATGGCTGCAACCAAAAAATGGCCAGGCATTGTGGCGGGCGCCTGTGGTCCCAGCTACTTGGGAGGCAGAGGCAGGAGACTCGCTTGAGGCCAGGAGTTGGAGGTTGCTATGAGCTGTGATGCCATGGCACTCTACCCAGGGGGATAGCTTGAGGCTCCATCTCAGAAAAAAAAAAAAAAAAAGAAAAGAAAAGAATGGAACCATATCACAACATATAAATGACTTTTTTGTTTGTTTGTTTTAAAGACAGAGTCTCAGTATGTCGCCCTCAGTAGAGTGCCATGGCATCAGCAACCTCAAACTCTTGGGCTCAAGCAATTCTCTTGCCTCAGCCTCGCAAGTAGCTGGGACTACAGGCACCCACCACAACACCCAGCTATTTTATTTATTGTTGTTTTCACTATTGTTTAGCAGGCCTGGGCTGGGTTCAAACCCACCAGCCCTGGTATATGTGGCCAGCGCCCTAACCATGCTACGGGCACCAATCCAACATATAAATGTAATTTGGGGAATATGATTTCAGAAGTAGTCTCCAATTTTTTTCCCTGTTTTTTAAGTAAGAATTTCAAACACAAAACAATAGCTTTGTAGCTGGTGCTCTTCTGAGATAATCAAAATGTATAGGTAGTGACCTATGAGCCAGTACAATGCTGGTATACCTATGCCCAGTAATATTTTTTAAATATAGTTAGATTGGGGGAGGCAATTGGGCAAACCTTGAACGTGATACATATGTGATTTTAAAATTAATTGGCTCCATTTCAAAATAGATCCACTCTTTTAGGAGAAAATAAAAAATAGCTAATTTACATTTAACCTAGTTAAGCTTTTAGCTATGCTTAGAAAGGAAGCTCAAATACGCCTATTTATATCTCCTTTCATTGGAGTTTTTATATTTTGCAGCGCTTCACATTTATACTGAAAGCAAAGCACATCTTTTAAATATTTATTGCATTTGTGCAATTAATCTAAGGCAGTACACAACAATGTCAAATAAGTTTGGTGGCTGATACTTCGCCAATTCTAGATTAGCCAGATAACAGAGGTGGTATTAAGAGGTAGAGAAGAGGTAACAGCAAACAAAATATTTTGACAGTGAAGTTCTGATAGCCTTTTATTTAGTAGAGATACATAAACTGACTTGTGGGCTCACCATGATTGAATGATAATAGGATTTTGCCAGTCTGGGGGCAGGGAAGAATGTTCTGCCAATGATAGATGGCTGGCCAGTAGAGGATGGGTAAAAGGTAACTGAGAAATTCAAGTTCAAGGTTCCAGCTTCTCCTCTTTCCTCATCTCCCTCATCTAGACCCCAACCTACTGTAACTAGGCACTTTATCAAGCCATCAGTAATCAACTGTCACTATTCTACAAAATGGTTTATTCATTCCAATTATTAAGAGAGGAGGTATGACTGAAGATCACTTGACTGATTTGAATGTATAAACTTAAGTTATTTAGTAGCTATATTCTCTGAAACATGGTCAGAGATTCTATGGTTTTACAGTATTGAATCAACATGTGTAATGGAAATGAACAGACTCAGAAAAAGAGCATGCATCCCTCGGCATTCCCCACGTGAACACCCCTGAATGCATTCTGCCTCTCTTTCCTCCATGTCCCTGCAACAACACCTAAACAGATTTTTCTAAGTTTATTTGACCCATTTGCTCAGCTTAACTATTGAAGTTGGGTTTCCATCCCTAATAGGTTATTTGAATTGCTGCCAATGACCTCAGTTACTCAATCCAATTGTCACTTTCATCCTGTTTGATTTCTTTGTTATTCTGAGGCAATTCCCACTTCCTCCAAATCCTCAAGGAATTTGATGAGTTTGGTTATAGGGTGAAACAACATCCTTGGAGGGACATCTTAAGCGGCAAAGCAGTGCCTCTTTATCCCCCTACTTGGTGCTGAATGTGTCACTCAATAAGGTGCTTGCCTAGATGTTCCACCTCCATCCTCACTCCCCTTCGGTTAAAATCTGGCACCCTCCTCTACTTAAATAGCAGACAGCACTCTTCTGCTTTCTCATTGAACTCTCCAGTGGCTCATTTCTTAGCTTCTTCCAAGGGCTTTTGTTCTCTAACCTTCCATACATGTAGGCAATGTCTTCTAGGTCCTCTTGCTAATCATCATACACCAGTGTGTGTAAGCGTATTTTAAGACCCACTGGCATCAGAGTGTCTCAAAATTTCTAAGTGCTCTTATTAAAAATTTAATTGGGGGGAGGGGGAAGAAGGGGAGGAGTAAAAACCCATCTAATGAATATTGACCACATCTGGGTACCATGAACACTATTAGGGCAACGGCACACTAATAGCCCTGACTCAAGCATTGCAAAAGTGACCCATGTAACAAAAACATGTGTTTCCCCTTAATATTTTGAACTAAAATTTTATTTATTTATTTTATTTATTTTTGAGACAGAGTCTCACTATGTTGCCCTGGGTAGAGGGCTGTGGCATCATAGCTCACAGCAACCTCCAACTCTTGGGCTTAAGGGATTCTCTTGCCTCAGCCTCCCAAGTAGCTGGGACCACAGGCTGCTGCCACAATGCCTGGCTATTTTGTTGTTGTTGTTGTTGTTGTTGTTGTTTGGCAGGCCCAGGCCGGAACCTGCCAGTCCTGGTGTATGTGGCCGGTGCCCGAGCCACTGAGCTACAAGTGCCAAGCCAAAAATTTTTTTTAAGTTGCAATTTATGGCCAGTCACTGTGTCTCACGCTTGTAATCCTAGCACTCTGGGAAGCAGAAGCTGATGGATTGCCTGAGTTCATGAGTTCAAGACCAGCCTCAGCAAGAGCAAGACCCTGTCTCTAAAAACAAAAATAGCCAGGTATTGTTGGCGGGCACTTGTAGTCCCAGCTTCTTGGGAGGCTGAGGCAAGA
Source organism: Galagoides demidoff (assembly GCA_963574575.1). Lineage (NCBI taxonomy): Eukaryota > Metazoa > Chordata > Mammalia > Primates > Galagidae > Galagoides > Galagoides demidoff. The sequence continues at coordinate 21,625 of CAUYQV010084085.1, forward strand.
GAATCACCTAAGCTTAAGAGCTGGAGGTTGCTGTGAGCTGTGATGCCATAGCACTCTACTGAGAGCGATAAAGTAAGACTCTTTCTCTAAAAAAAAAAAAAAAAAAAAATCAGGTTTGAGAATTAGTGTTTAACACACTCTTCTATCCAGTAGCTTGGTGCCAGTTACTCTCTCTATGCTGGTGACATCCATCTCTCTGTTTCACAAGTAAACATTACACCTGGATGTCTCACAGGCAACTCAGAATTTAAGCTCTCCCAAGCTGAACACATTTTTCTCAATTCTGCATCCTTCCTGGTTTCCCTTAGTTCTCAGACTGGTTCTTCTGAACTCCCCAGGAAATGAGGGGGAAAGCAGAAGTGAAGTGATCGTTCCTGTCTCCTCTTCTCAGCACACTATCAAAACCTATGAAGTCTCTCTCCAAAGGACTGGACTTCCACTTCTCACCACACCCACATCGCTCCATGGCCTAGAGCTAGTTGGCTCCAGATCAAGGCCTCCTCCACACCATCATCCACAGTGAAAGTTGAAATCCATCACTAATTTGATCAGTCACACCCACATATAAACCTTTCAAAGCCTCCCATCCCCCTTGGGTTAATTGATTTAGCTGACAAACGGTATGTGACCTATCTGCTCTCATTTTATCTCCATTTATTTATCTCTCATTATTTCACACTAGAACTGTACTGTGTACAGCTACTAGCCACATGTAGCATTGAGCACATGAAATGCAGCTGGTCTAAACTGAGACATGATGTAAATGTAAAACACACAGTGGATTTACAAAATTTAGTACAAAAAAGTAAAAATATCTCATTAATAATTTTTCATATTGATCACACATGGATAAGATTTTAAGTACACTGTGCTAAATAAGATGATTAAAATTTCTCCTGATTCTTTTTACTTCCTTAATGTGACTACTACAAAATTTTTAATTGCTGGGTGTGGTGACTCATCACCATAATCCTAGCACTCTGGGAGGCTGAGATAGGAGGACTGCTTGAGCTCAGGAGTCCAAAACTAGCCTGAGCTATGGTGAGACCCCTACAGAAAAATTAGCTGGATGTGGTGTCATATGCCTGTAGTCCCAGCTAGCTGGGAGGCTGAGGCAAGAGGATCCCTTGAGACCAGAAGTTTGTGGTTGCTGTGAGCTATGATAATGCCACCATCGTACTCCTTGGGATGACAGAGTGAAACTTATAATATAAGAGAAGATAATAGCTGGGCCTTGTGGCAGGTGCCTGTAGTCCCAGCTATTTGGCAGGCTGAGGCAAGAGAATTGCTTAAGCCCAAGAGTTGGAGGTTGCTGCGAGCTGTGACACTATAGCACTCCATCCAGGACAACATAGTAAGACTCGGTCTCAAAAAAAAAGGAGAAGATAAGAGAAGATAGGATAGGATATGATAAGGTAAGGTAAGATAAATTTTAAATTGCACATGTGGTTTGCTTTTATGCTTCTATTGGATGATGTAACTCCAGGACTGTATGACCCAAGCACTACTGAAACACTAGCTACGTCCTCAGTTGTCTCGCTTTCCCTTACTTAGAGCTTCCTCTGCATCTTTTGCTTTTCCTTCACTTGTTACCTCCTACTTGTCCTTCAGGATTCAATTCAGGTATCAGTAGGAGCTTCCCTAGCCCGTTCTGGGTCAGGTGTCCTCCTATACACTGGCACCTGTACCTCCCACGTGGTTTACTTGCCCACTCCCTCCCTGTACAAGGACATCTCCTGTACTCACCGATCTTTGCCAGTGAGGACTGTGCTCTGTTTAATGTAGTGTCCCCAGCCTCTGGTACATTGCTTGATGTAAACCAAGTACTAAGTAAATCCTAGGAGAATGGCTGCTGGAGATTCTTTCCCTGGACCCAAAGCATGAGCCGTGGCTGACAACGGTATGTGTGGGAGGAGTTATAAATTAACATGTTTTTCCTTCATCTTGAATCTGTCCACAACCTATCAAGCATACCCCCAAATCTCAATTCCTTTGCCCCTGGTCAAATTTGAAAACTTCAGTCATGTGGACTGAGGAAATGATCAGAGAACAAAATAAACACAACTTCTGTCTTCTACATGTTTTTAAACTGTTTTACTGCTAGAGGACTGTGAGAAAAATTACCTATCCTTTAGAAGATATTTTTTATAGCATTTCTGAAGATCAAGTCCTTGCAAGAATTAAATGAGACCTAAAATCAAATCATTTTCTCTATAATCCTGTACTGTTGGCATGCACAGAGAAGTTTCGAGTGCATCAAAAATTCTGGCACACTCTCATTGTAATTAGCGCTTACCACATTACTCCCTGTTAAAAAAAAAAATTAGCGTAAGCCAAATATAAAAGCAGTAAGAACATATAGTAACTATTTTCTTTCCTCAGCTTCATCGGATATAAATTTTTAGTGGCATCCTCAGCATTCATCCAATTTAATCACTCTGGGCTTTTTAGGTTGCCTTTTATTTTTAATGCTTTGGGGATTTTCACTCTGTAGCCAAGACTTTCATCTATTTATGTTTTTATGAGATTAAGATGTCTTCAGGACTTTTGAAGATAAATAATAAGCCTCACTTTGATTTGAGGTGCTACTTACCTGTCTTTGTGCTTCCACTGCTTCGTTGCTCATTTACTACTCAGCACACTGTGTTCACCTTACTCAAAATGTCATCAATGGGCCAGGCATGGTGGCTCACGCCTATAATCCTAGTACTCTGGGAGGCTGAGGCAGGTACATTACCTAAGCTCAGGAGTTGGAGACCAGCCTGAGCAAGAGTGAGACCCTATCTCTACTAAAAAAATAAAGTAAAAATAAAACAGCCAGGTGTTGTGGCAGGTGCTTAGGCCCAGCAAGTTGGAGGCTGAGGCAAGAGGATCACTTATGCTCAAGAGTCTGAGGTTGCTATGAGCTGTGATACCATGGCACTCTACCCAGGGTGACAGAGTGAGACTCTGTCTCAAAAAATAAATAAACAAATAAATACACAACTTCTCACTTATTAAGTGTGGGCTATATACGTAGGAACATCTTTACAAAGAGTACAGTCTGGAAAAGGGGGAGAAGAGCAACTTTACGGTGGAGACATTTGACAAAGGCTGACTCAGCCGAATGATCCAGGTCAACATCAACAAAGATAAATCATAGTGATAATATTTAAGTATGATAAGATGGAGTGAAAATGGCACTTTACCTCTATGGTTGTCCTACCCAAAACCCTTAACTAGCGTCGTCTGATCACAAGAAAAACCTGAGAGCCATTCTACAAACTACCTTACCAGTACTCTTAGAACTGTTAAGATAATCAGAAAAACAAGGGAAATCTGAGAAACCATCATCACAACCAAGAGGAACCTAAGGATTCGTGATGACTAAAGGTAAAAACCATGAAATCTGAATAAACTATGGCCTTTAGTTAATAAGACTGTATCAGTGTTGGTTCACTGCAACAAATAAGCTAATACAAGATGTTAATAATACAGGAAACTAGATGTGAAGCTTATAGAACTCCCTGGACTTTCATTTTCTGTAATTCTGAAACTGTTTTTAAAAGCTTATTTATTTTTTTAAAGTCATCATTGACTTCTTACTTGCCAAGTTTTATTGACTTTTTACAATCTTCCTCCTGCACTGTTAGAATTCTCTTGTGGAAGCTCTTTCTTCTTTCAGCATCTTCAATAACACTTTCTCTTTGTTCTCTTCTCTAATACCCTTTTTTCCAGTCTCCAATACTAGATTGCTCTGCTTCCCATCCGATAAGTGGTATTTCTTAAGTTTCTAACTTTTATTGCCTAGTCTTATTGCTTCATATTAACTCTTGGGGGAAAGAAATCTCACCAACTCCTGAAGCTTCAACTATGACCTTTATGGGAACATTCCAATGTTCTAAACTTAATCTCTCTTTTAAAGGTCAGCTAATATTTCCAACTACCAACTGGGCATCTCCACCAACACAGACCTTCAAGGATATTAAACTCAGTTATGGCCAAAGAAAAAACTCTTGTTTTAAATTTTAATCCCGTGGCTCCTATTGTGTCCCCAGTCATGGTTAAGGGTAAGCATTATAGGCTGTGTGATGGCTAACGCCTGTAATCCTAGCATTCTGGGGGTGCTGAGGCAGGAGAATCCTTTGAGCTGAGGAGCTGGAGATCAGCGTGAGGAAGAATGAGACCACATGTCTACTAAAAATAGACAAATTAGGTGAATGCTGGGAAGAGCACCTGTAGTCCCAGCTGCTCAGGAAGCTGAGCGAGGAGGATTGCTTGAATCAAGGATTTTGACGTTGCTGTGAGCTAGGCTGATGCCACAGCACGCTAGCCTGGGTGACAGAGTAAGACTCTGTCTCAAAAAAAAGGGGAGGAATGATCATTATAATTTCCCCAGTCACCCAACAGGATCATTATATACTAATACCTGTTTTCTTTGACACCATTATTCCTTCTGATCTCATCAGATATTATTTGACTCTATTTCTACATACTCCCTTTATTCTCACTGCATTGATTTTCTTGAATAACTACCAATCCAACATTCAAAACATCTTTGTCCTGTGGAAGCTGGAGGTGAGCCCTAGTTCAGCTGAGATCTGTAATATGGAACAGACACAGGAGATGTTCTTGTTTTGCATTCTCTGGGGAAGAAGCAAAGACCACCGTTGTTGCAGGGGCCAGGCTGGAGACTCAGGCTGATCCACAATGGGAATGAAAACAACTAACTGCTTCTGTCCACTTTTTGTGTCCAGTTTATGGAGAATGTTTTCCCTCAAAATCTGGTGGTCCAGGAACACTCCACTATCTCTAAGACCTAAGAATCTTGTTAATATTTCGCAAAAGAGGTCACAGCTTGCTGACTGTCACATGCCACTGGAACAATTCCCCTTCACCTTATCTGGGCAGATTATTGTTGTCTTATCAAGCCATTAGCTACCTGCTCTCACTTTTTCCTACTTAACAGAACCCTGCTTTTATTGAAACAACAGAGACTCACATACACAGAAAGGCCAAAGCCAAGCCCCAAATGGTAAATCTTTGATTAATTTACACCAGGTGATTCTCTAAGTTTTGGTTGCAGGATGCTTTTATAGTCTCCAAAACTACTAAGGATCACAAAGTACAATTGTTTTTGTAAGTCATGCCTATTAATATTTATCATTTTAGAAACTAAAACAAAAATTGTTTAAAATATTTATTAATCTACTTAAAATTAAAAATAATATACCCATTACACATATAGTATTTTTACAGAAATTAGCTACGGTTTTCAAAATTTGAGAAGCCTAGCTTAAAAGAAGACATGGAATCTCCTATCTGCTTCTTCATTCAGTCTGTGTTGTTTGAAGCATATATATTGAGTCTCATACTAATATGTAATTGGTGGCTCAGTGCCTGTGGCTCAAGTGGCTACGACACCAGCCACATACACATAAGGTGGTGGGTTCGAATCCAGCCTGGGCTCACCAAACAAGGATGGCTGCAGCCAAAAAAAAATAGCCAGGTGTTGTGGCAGGCGCCTGTAGTCCCAGCAACTTGGGAGGCGGAGGTAGGAGACTGGCTTGAGCCCAGGAGTTGGAGGTTGCTGTGATCTGTGATGCCACAACACTCTACCCAGGGGGACAGCTTGAGGCTCTGTCTCAAATAAAATAAAATAAAATAAAATAAAATAAAATAAAATAAAACAAATATGTAATTGGAAAAGAAGTTTTGTTTGTTTGTTTTGACACAGTCTCAAGCTATTGTTTGACACAGTCTCAAGCTACTGCTCAAGCCATGTGGCATCATGGCTCACAGTGACCTCCAACTCTTGGGCTTAAGCAATCCTCTTGTCTCATTTTTTTCTATTTTTAGCAGATACAGAGTCTCAGTTTTTGCTTAGGCTGGTCTCGAACTCGTGAGCTCGAGCAATCCACCCACCTCCGCCTCCCAGAGTGCTAGGATTACAGGCATGAGCCACAGTGCCTGTCCAAAAGAAGTATTTTAATAACTTTTTCACATAGTTTGGATATTCTTCTTTGATACTATATAAAACTCAAAAGTGGTAGTTTCTTGGAGGTTAATTAACGTGAAATCAGGAAACATATCAGTGGAAATTCTGCACTCTGTTACCCTTAAATCTTTTAACATATTTTGGGTCTTTGAATAGATCTTTTTACCCATGCATAATTTTGTAATATGCATTTGTCTTCAGAAAAACACTGCTTTACTATACCTTGCAAATGCTATCAGATATCATCATGCTGTGTTAAAAAAAAAACACTCTTGTTAATATCATCACCAGTCTAGTCAGACAAATCTTTAAGTACTATACTGGGAAGCTGTTAAGCTCACAGTGGTGTAGACACAAGCTCTCTCACATTTTAATTTTCACTTGAAAGTTTGGATCTCATCATTAACAACAAATACTATGTTTCCCTTGAAATGACAGGCTCACTTTGCCTACCAAAAAAAAAAAAAAAAAAGAAAAATGCCAAACTTTTTCTTTTTTTTTTTTTTTTTAAAGACAGAGTCTCACTACATCACATTGACCTAGGTAGACTGCCTTGGCTTCACAGCTCATGGCAACCTCTAACTCCTGGGCTGAAGCAATTCTCTTGCCTCAGCCACCACAACGCCTGGCTATTTTTTGGTTGTAGTTGTCATTGTTGTTCGGCAGGCCCAGGCTGGGTTCAAACCCGCCAGCTCTAGTCTATGTGGCTGGTGCCCTAGCCGCTAGGCTACAGGCTCCAAGCCAAAATACCAAACTCTTAATAAGGATATTGTGTTTGTTTGTTAGTCTTTTTTTTTAATTTTTTTTGAGACAGAGTCTCACTATGTCCCCCTTGGTAAAGTGTCATGGTGTCACAGCTCACAGCAACTTCAAACTCATGGGCTTTAGCAATCCTCTTCCTTCTACCTCCCAAGTAGCTGGGACCAAAGCACCTGCCACAATACCTGGCTATTTTTTGTTGTTGTTGTTGTTGTTACAGTTTGTCATTGTTGTTTAGCTGGCCCAGGTCAGATTTGAACCCGCCAGCCTCAACAAATGTGGCTGGCACAGTAACCACTATGCTACAGGTGCCCAGCCTGTTTGTCAATCTTTACAGGTTAAAAAAAAAACAGCGTTCCATGGAAAAAATGGGTATTTGGGTTCACAACTCAAACAACTGCACAAAGAATACTGACACTAAGATAACTAAAGTACGTCAGTACACCAGAAAGACAAATAATCGAAACACAAACTTTATATGGATGCCTGGCAATGAAGAATAAAATTGTGAAAAAGGTAAATAACACCTTAGCTTTATCAGGGAAAATGGTTTTAACCTTGTTTAACTCCCTGAAAGGATCTCAAGGCCCCCAGGTTCCAAGAACCACTGCTGAGTTAAGCCAAGGTGTTATTCCATTTCATTTACCAATTATTTCTGGAATAGATATGTGACATAAATCTGGCTAGTCAGACAAAGGAACCTCCAGGAAATGTTCTCCCCTGAAAAGATACATGGAAATAGAAAATTCCCCTCTATCCCTAGACTTTGGCATCTACAATATGAATCTTAGAAATAATCTGCCCGGCTCGGCGCCTGTGGCTCAATCGGCTAAGGCGCCAGCCACATACACCTAAGGTGGTGGGTTCGAATCCTCAGCCCGGGCCCACCAAACAACAATGATGGCTGCAATCAAAAAATGGCTGGGCATTGTGGCGGGCGCCTGTGGTCCCAGCTACTTGGGAGGCGGAGGCAGGAGACTCGCTTGAGCCCAGGAGTTGGAGGTTGCTGTGAGCTGTGATGCCATAGCACTCTACCCAGGGGGATAGCTTGAGTCTCGGTCTCAAAAAAAAAAAAAAAGAAATAATCTGCCCAAACAACATACTGAATTTGGGAAAGTAGAAAGATGAAAACATGTAGGTGAACTAACCTTAACTGTTGAATCGCTGGATTATTCAACCCTGGAACTGCCCTATCTCTAGAATTTGTATTATGTCAGATAATAATTTTTCTCATCGTTCAAATGACTTTTAGATGGGTTCTCTTCCTTAAAGTTGGACATACTGTTATAATTCCTGTTAGTCTAACAGTTTTTAAGACTCTAAGGTCCTGATCAGCAGAGTTTGGTACATTCCAAACTCTCTGAAATAAGTAAGCTGGCTCAGCATCCATAAGCCCCATGGTTACGGCACCAGCCTCATACACCAAGGGTGGTGATGGGTTCAAACCCTGCCCAGGCCAGCTAAAACAACTGCAACAACAACAACAACAACAAAAAATAGCCAAGCATTGTGGTGGGTCCCAGCTACTTGGGAGGCTGAGGCAAGAGAATTGCTTAAGCCCAAGAGTTTGAGGTTGCTGTAAGCTGTGACACCACGGCACTCTCCCCAGGGCAACATAGTAAGACTCTGTCTCAAAAAACCAAACAAACTAACTAACAAAAAAATGAAATAAGTAAGCCAAATAAAATGATTACAAGTTACTACACAGGACACAGTAGCTGGAAGGAGGCACATCAAGTGGAACAACTAGGACAGGTGGCTTAGATAGCAGCAAATCTAATAAAGGGGATAAAATTAAATTTTAATAAAAGCATAATGAGAACCCTTATGGGGATGAGAACATAACACCAAAAATTCAGGACTCAAAAACATTATTCCTCAATTACAGAGTAATTAGGATCAGAAAGTAACCAGGTGCTCAGGAGCAAAACCCTTGGAGTATATCCAAGTGTTGGGAAATCAAATCACAAATTATACAGTAGATCAATGGAAAAGTATTTCTTATTCGGTGTTAACACAACCAATGTTCTACCATAAAAATTAGAGATGTGGTCATGAGTCAGAGAAGTAGAAACTATGTTTATTTATAAATTTTCAGGTTACAACAGAGTTGTCTTCAACATAAAACGGTGTTTGGATACCTGCACATGGCTTTGAAGTTTTCTAATCTACATTTTTTGGTAAACTTTAAATAACACACTGTGAGATCCTGAAGATGAAATGCTGAAATCAGAGAAACATAAGAGAAAAAATTGGTCTTATATATAGAAAAAATTAATTTTTTTTCAAGCTCTCTTATTCACTTCCCTCTTTGTGTGTCAGTAGAAAAGCAAAAATGGTTCACAATTATTTGTGCCTTGCAAAATCTAAGTTCCTGTCTATATAAGGAGAATTTACTTCACTATATAAACAATAACTTTAGGCCAGGCACAGTGGCTCATACTTATATCCTAGCACTGGGGGAGGGCCAAGGTCAGAGGACTGCTTGAGCTCAGGAGTTTGAGACCAGTCTAAACAAGAGTGAGATTCCATCTCTATCAAAATAGAAAAACTAGCTGGGCATTGTGAAGTGCCTCCACAATCCCAGCTATTCAGGAGACTGAGGCTGAAAGATCACTTGAGCCCAGGAGTTTGAGGTTGCTATGAGCTTTGACACCAAAGCACTGTACCCAGGGTAAGTGAGTGAGACTCTGTCTCAAAAAAAAAAAGAAGAATTTTAGAAAAATAACCATTTCTATTAGTCAACTTTCAACTCCTCCAAGGTATAATTCTACAACTGACATAGATGTTTTAAGCTCAAACATTAAATATATTGAATTACTTTCATATTTTAATTTAGATGAACTCTGGAATGAGTAGACACTACCACATCGAAATTCATTGTCTTAGAAGTTTGAAAATAGAGAAGCTAAATCACTTTATCACCAAATGAAGAAACCAACTTCACAGGTAGAAATTGGGTCTGGATTTGAAGAGGAACAGATAAAACCATGAATCTTAATTCACATTAACAGATCAAGTAGTCCAAGTGTTTAAAGAAAGTGGAGGCTCTGCGCCTGTGGCTCAATCGGCTAAGGCGCCAGCCACATATACCTAAGGTGGCGGGTTCGAATCCCCAGCCCGGGTCCGCCAAACAACAACGATGGCTGCAACCAAAAAATGGCCGGGCGTTGTGGCGGGCGCCTGTGGTCCCAGCTACTTGGGAGGCGGAGGCAGGAGACTCACTTGAGCCCAGGAGTTGGAGGTTGCTATGAGCTGTGATGCCATGGCAC